>NW_019290644.1:25458-42621 GCF_000500325.1 Leptinotarsa decemlineata | reverse complement strand
CTTCAGAAAGGTATTCTTTGTATTTTTCCCACAGACATAGAGGGTCGGAAACCTGGCAGAACAATAAAATGATAACAAAAAGCTCTCGAATCATATGCGGTGTTTGACAAAGTGCTGCCTCTTCAAGAGCTGAATCCAAATGCCGATCATCTTCGAGTAGACCTAGAGCCTTGTACGCGGATTGGAAAGTGGGATGTATGTGACCATCTACAGTTTTCAACGCTTCAAATGAAATATTGGGCCTCTGATCTCATGTAGATTTTAGCTTCCTAGGACTTACCAGTACGGAGAAACAGAGATGAATGAGTGAGTGTTAAGAGAGTGACTTTCGCATTTATAAGTAAGTATATATTCCGCGGATGCACCATATTGGTTTATGCAAATCCGCGTTTGCAGCATCGCAACAAAATAATATTTTGTATGTATGCACGATGGGGTACTATTTACATTTCGGGAACTGGCAACACTAATGTCAGTAGGTAAAATGTGGCAAAACCAGAATGAAGATTGACATTTTTTAAAATAAACTTACTCACAACGTTTTGATGTACAAGTGCTATTTTTTGTTTACAGTGAGTTAAGAAAATCAATTTGACCAAAAATGGAAATTTCAAGAGAAGGTTTCCTTTGGATTATTTTTCACAACTTTCGATGTGGATTATCTCAACAAGAATGTGTCGATGAACTCAGTTCTTTGTATGGCGATAAAGCACCATCAAAAACCACAATATATCACTGGTATAGTGAATTCAATCGTGGTCGTAGTTCGGTCGCCGACGAATTCCGTGAAGGTCGTCCATAATCGATTGTTGTGCCACAAAACATCGATGCAGTGTGTGAATTGTCAATACAAGATCGTCATGTGACATATTGTGAAATAGAGGCATCCTTGCACGTTAGTTCAGCTTCAATATATTCGATTTTGCGTGAACACTTATATGTGAAAAAAAAATTTCGTTGAATATCCCATAATTCATTAATCGCTCAAAAGAGGCTTGCGTTAAGTGGTGTGAGAAAATAATCAAAAAGTTCGACCGTGGTGGTTCAATAGACGTGTATAAAATCATGACAGGTGACGAATCATGGATATATGCGTATGAGCCGGACACAAAACAACAGTCGACCGTGTGGGTATTCCAAGATGAGCTAAATCCAACAGCAAATCAAATGGTCGCTTGTTTCTTCGGCCTAATGGGTCATGTGGCCACTGTTCCGCTTGGGCAACGTAGAACGGTCAATTCTAACTTGTACACAACCATTTGTTTGCCGTAAGTCTTCGGAGAAATTCGTAAAACTAAACACAGAAGACGAATCACCATCATCACTATGCGAGCTCTCACACACTCATCAAACAGATGAATTTTTGAGCAGTCAAAACATCGATTTCATGACTCATCATCCATACCATCCTGATTTGGCACCCAATGACTTCTTCTGGTTCCCGAAAATCGAAACTCAACTGCATGGTCAACGATTTACGAGCACCGAAGAAGCAGTTGACGCGTTCAAAAACCATGTTTTGGGGGTGTCTCAAAAGAAATGAAAAAACTGCTTTGACAAATGGTTTGAACGAATGCAAAAGTCTATTGAATATGAAAGGTAATATTTCTATAAACAATAACGCCATTTTCAATTAAAAATGTATGTTATTATTTGCTATTCCCGAAATATAACGTATTTGTGTCACTGTGTGTTATTCATTGAACCACTCAAGGGTTATCAAATAAAGATTTTTTTCACGATTTTGTAGGTAAGGATCAACAGCAGTCCTTGAGGACGGTGAAATTCGGGAAAGGCATATATGCAATAGTTCATTTTAAAGAAGGGCAATACAGGAAATAGAGAGGATGTGCAGCTCGCCGACTGAAGCATTCTGCACCATGTAGATGCCGAAGAGACGTATACTTCCTGGGGGTAGAACAATACCACTGACAACAGGTAATATTCGTGAAGAACTCCACAAAATTAACACTCCGGCAGCTTTGATAATCGGAAGAAAATGTCAGGAAATAACAAATACTCTATTTCTTCAGACTGCTGGAGCTGTACCAACTTGACGTGAAGACCCGGATAATGATACATCTCCATAGGAATTTGCATTCCATTAACACCCTTTATAACTCAGTCGAGGCGTAAAGGTTGAATTAAATGAGTAGACAAAATACGATTACATTCTGTCGACTTGTTTGTTCAGTTGTTATTTATGTTCGTGTTTCAAAAGTATTGCATCACCGGTAGTCCTTTTCCAACCATGTGAGTGTGGTAACTTGATGACACGTGGGTCAATTCGACTAGATGTACTTTCAACTGAACTTCAATTACTCAAAATTAATCTTCAAATATTACTAATCAATTTCAATAATTTGGTTTTCAAAATGAACTTAATTATTCAATAATTTAAAAATTGACTATAGGGCTGCTACGAAAGACTTTCAACTAGAGGGTTATTTAATTTTAATGGGTGGGTTTATGTGCTAACAGAAAAGTTTTTTCTTAATAGGTATATCGAATACATAGCCACTGTATATTAAAGTTGAAATGAAAGAAATAATGAAAAAATACATGTTTGTTTTGTTCTGTGTGATATACTTACTTCTCACTTCAAGCGTGGTCAAATTTGGATGTATTGTTAAGTTATAGCGATAGGGTTTCAAGGAGGTAGGAAGACGTATATTGTTCCAAGGGAAGATCTGTCCATTTGTTGCTCTAGGTACGAAAGTTCTTGTCATGTTCGTCGTTTCATCGACGTAATTTGGTGGTTTCTCACCGACACAGGTACAATCTGCAGCAGAGTAAAATCGATAAAGGTAGACTATAATTCTCTAGGTTCAATGGAAAGTTGCGAACGACATAATCAATAGGACTGCAAATGATAATGGTTTTTCCTCACTCGCACTTTACTGTTCAAGAGGTAAATTATAATTATCACTACTCAGACTTCAAAGAGAAATAACAAGCATTATACAAGGGTCCTTTAAATTTCCCACCCGTAATATTTTGGAAGTGAATAGGAATATCAAGCAATCTCAAAATTTACTTATTACTAGAGTTTTTTATTGTTCTTTCGGACATTTCTAAGCTCAAATGATATATTCGAAATTTCNCCGAGTTTCAGGACGCCATTTCATGAACTACCTGAAATGAAAATAATTTACCTCACAGTTACAAAAATTGAATGCTGAAAGAGCTTGAAGAGTCTGGGATGATTTTCCTCATGTAAATGCTACAGCCTACTATAAATCAATTGAATTATATTTTTTTTCAATAGGTTGAAAATATCAAAATTTTCCATAGAATCAATATTGTTCGTGTTAACGGGTATAATAAAAAAGTCAATTAGTTTTTAGTTTAGGAATTGTTTGAGAACCTGCTGCAAAATCGTTATTCGTCTCAAAAATAGTGAGACAGACTGAATACAAAACTGGAAATACTGCTATTGGTTAAAACAGAAAAATATCTCTCCGTCGAATCCTCACTATGTAGAAATCTACCTACGTCGAAATCCTAATACGTCGGAATCTCACTACGTCGAAAGTCATTCTTTCCACTAAAGTCACCAAAATACGAAAGTTGTTGAAACTGATATTGATTTTACATGGCGGGAATTCGACTCAATGAGAATTTGACGTAGTGAGATTTCGTCGTTTTGAACTTTCGACGTAATAAGAATACTACGTAGTGACACCCGTTGCTCTTACGCAAATTATTCTTCTCACGTCGAATTCTCACTACGTCAAATTCCTGCTATGTGAAATCAGTTTGAATTTCGACAACTTTCGCATTTTGGTAACAGCAGGGGAAAGATAAGCCAGCTTTCGACGTGATGGGAATTCGACGTAGTAAGAATTCGACGTAGTGATAGGCACCCGTTAAAATTGAAATAAATCATATTTTTGTTTCTCAAGGTTGAAAATATAAAAAATGTTTATGGAATCCATTTTGTCCAACTCAACCAGCATTATAAAAAGGGTCAATAAGTTTTTTTAAATATGTAATTGTTCGAGAACACGTTGAAATCTGGAAACGCGTAATATAATTGAGTGCGGCATAGAAAACATTATCTGCCCTACAATTTTTGAACTACTTCATTTCCAATATTGTTTTTGTACTACTTCCAACTTATATGCATGATCTACACATGTTTGTAGAGAGTTTACTTTGAACTTGATTACTTTCTTCCTTCATTTGAAGTTTCGCCCAATTTTTTTAAAAAGATGGAGGAGTGAAAGACAAAAAAGCTCGCCAAATGGCATCATACTGAATAATATCGAATCCTGAAAGAAGAATATATTCAAAGAATTTGTCAGATTATTGAAGTCAACAACCCCCTTTAAAACTTGGTAATAAATGAAAAAATGAAATTGTTTAGCTCAGAAGAATCTGTAGTTAGTAGTCCAATTATAATTTTGCAAGGTATGTGGAAATATTTGGGAACCAAATCAGAGCTCAACGTGAGTACTTTCGAAATGTAAAATATGTACAAAAATTAATTGAGAATAATAGTAATTCAAAAACAATATGGTATATCAATACCTATGAAAAAGTGGAACTAATCACTCATTTTCATTTAAGTTTTCACTAATGTATAGTAATTAGCTTCACTTGATATTCAGTATTTAATTTGGTCAAATTGGTTCATAAATAAAAAAAACTATGTCAATACAAAGAATCGCGTCAAAAATGTGTTAGAAGAAATGCAAAAAAACTGTTCAGTAAGCTCAAACTTTGTGTTTATGAAACGATATTATTATGGAAGAAGGATACCTTTTTGCTGAATGAAAATCTGGAAAAACTCAAAAGCTAAAGTTCACGCGATGGAAGTCACGGGCAACAGCTATAAATGTTTGATTAATCAGTTATGAAAAGTTCATTTTCATTTTTCAACTGTAGAAGTACATGCTCCATTTTCATTTTTGTAGACCTTTGTATGCGATCAAAATATATGTGTTCACCTTCATTTATCGAAATGCTTCGTTCATTTGGATATCATTGAAAATTTTTACAGGAATTTACAAAGAATGAAATAATTATGGGAAACCTAATTTGAGAGGCTGATATAGGGTGGATATTCAAGATGAACTATTCTCTCAACTTTTTTGATTTCACGAATTTAGAAGCAGTTGATCACCAATGATGATCAACAAATGGGAATAATTACTCCAATTAAATCTTTCAGCTTGATAATATTCCAGTATGAGACTTATTTTTTAATTATATCTCAAATTATTTTTCTCCAAACTATTTCAATAACCTCTCTACTCAAAATATAAATCAAATGTACAGTCACATTACAATTACTATGCCTCTATTACATACACATCTATACCTCTGATTGATTCATAACTTCATAAACCAAATAATCGGGGCATGTGATTAATTCTCAGAAGGAAGATTTCCATTCCCAATAATGTTTTGGAATCAGAAACTACGGAAGTGCAGAAAGGCCACATATTTTTATTACTCGTTCCTTGGAAATCATGACTTCAAAACTCAAAATTTCACCCTTAAATTTCGAAATTTCCACTTTTGAATCGATATTTCGACTTAATCTCGAAACTACGAAATTTCGATTTTATACTAGAAGTTACGAATATAAACTCAAAATTTCGTCTTTAAACTCGAAATTACGACTCTTGACTCGATATTTAGACTTCATTCTCGAAATTTCGACTTTAATGTCGAATTTTTGACTTTAATCTCGGAATTATGAATTTGAACTCGATTTTTCGACATTATCTAGAAATTTCTACTTTGAATTTCAGAATTTGAGAAGAAGTTTCGAGTTTCAAAGTCGTAATTTCCAGACAAATAATAAAAATATATGGCTTTTCTGCGCTTCCGTAAGAACCTGATGCTCATCGACCATTTTATTTTACCCTAACGCCGAACAATATAAATTTTGATTTTCAATATCATGGTGTTCAGTCGCATTGTACACGGAAAAATAATAATTCACATTATAAGAATATAATCCAAAACAAAGTAAGAATTCATTGTTTTTCAGATATTTAAATAATCTCCATAAATTACCAAATGGAACCAAAAACAGTGTATCTCTGAACATTTCCCAATGTCAGGTTAATTCCTTAAAAATGGGCCACATTTCGATTCACATTTGTTATCATTATTATGAACCAAATTTTTTGTATACAAATGGATTTTGTTTTAAATAACTTCACTGGAAATTTGACTTTGGCATCAATTTCTGCTTAAATCAAGATTCATTGTTCGAACAGATTTGCAATCTGTGCGAAAAAATTAATTTGATGGAATATTAAAAATACCAAGACCGAAATACTCGTAGGGGTTTAGACGTATTGTGTGCTAAAAATGGTATTCATGAAAATGTCTGCTCATACCTCTTTTTGATATTTTGAGCAATAATCCCACTTTTGAAATTCTAGGAAAGAAATAAGAATTAAAATAAAATGTGTGACTAATATTTTTGGTTATTATTCTTCTCGATAAAAGAGAGAATTGATGCCAAAGTCAAATTTTGAATGAAACTATTAAAAGAAATCCGTATGATGCGGATTTCACTGGTAACATTGTATGTATCTAAGTTAATTTTTACATTAGAATATCCTTCTAATGAATGAATATTTTTATCATTATTCTCAATTCACTCTTCATCGTGAATATGTCCAATTCATGCTAACCTGAAGTCAGAAGTGGTGATAACTTTTCAGTCATTCAGTATACTTCATCAAATTCCATAAAATCACGAGAAAATTCAAAAAATATTGTGATATATTGGGTATTGAATTGAACAAAAAAATGTACGTTTGACGTACCTCGACTTTGCGAAACATACTGTATTGTGTCGAATATTTTTGAATTGCTGCTATATGATAGCTGAATCCAGATATTTGATCCACNAGTCTTATATTTGGGAATATTTTTCTAGTTAACATATTATCCACATTCCTGTATACCTGATATTCCTATCCTCTTATAATTTTTCAAACTGTCATAATTCAAAAATCCGCCTTTGTAAATAAATTGATATCTAAGTAAGTAGGTACCTACCACTCTGAGGTCCGGTAAAGGCAATAATGATAGCAAGGGTGAACAGAAGTGCAAAGACGACGATTGCGATGCATAGTGCCCTGTTGTGCGAACACGAAGCGACTCCATGATTCTCGTAGAGGCTTTTCTTGGCTTGCCCGGAATTATTTTCATTTCCTACAACACCGCCTGAGTCACGGTTATGAATGAGTGGTGATGACTGACATATGGAGTGGGTGATGGGGGCAGTAACTCTATGATTTGTACCTGTGAGAAACGCGACATCGTCGATATCCTGTTCAGTCATCACCGCGCGATAGTCACCCGTATCTGGTTCCTCGCTTGTCAATAAGTACCTCGCGTAGGAGGCTGTGTATGATGATAGCTTGTTTATGTATTTTTTGCACTCACTTGATTTCGACTACACTCATACAACTGGAGGTCGATCACACGTTTTGGTCAAACTACTCGATTACGGCTAAATGATATTCTAAATTTAGTTGTTGTACTTTTCTTGATATATTTTCGTTAAAAAATATAGGTACAAAATATTAGATTTTATGATATCGACATTTGATAGTAACGCGGTGGACACAGCGTGAATTTTCTAGCAGAAGCAATCTGTATTTCCGAGGGGGTGCATGGATTCTGCGCCCTATCAAGGGTGGCTCGGAGACGCCCCTAGCCAACGCTAACCCAGTGGCGTCGAAGCAAAACTAATCGCCACTGACAGTCGCATCGTCCTGACTATGGCACAAAATAAAATAAAATAATTCATAAATATTAATTTTAACAACATTAGAAACACGTCAACAAGCATACAGTATATGAAGTAGTCGTTTGAAAAATCCCACTTGTCTACAAACTAAAACTTGTAGAAAAACAAAAACAAAATTTATCAGAATCTGACAAATTTTGATAACGAAAATATTCTATTAGGTTTGCCATGGTTATAGAGTCGGGACAGGTGGGGTACGTAGACTTGCGTTACTAAACAAAATAATTGAAAAAGTAAAAATCGATGTTTTTTGGACAAGAGGTGTTTCTCAAATGACTGACTCAGTTATAAGAAAATGTAATAGGTATAAAAACATTCTCAAACGCTAACCGCTAAAGATGACATCTCACACATGACGTTTTAAAAATATCTTATTTAGGAATATTCAAATTATTTTCCAATGGATTGAGACCTTTGAAACGTATTTTAAAGGTATTTCATTTATCTTATTTTTGAAGTATCTTATATAATTCATCTATAGAGTAAATTGAAACCAGATCTAATCTTACAAACAGAAATAACTGACGTTTTATTAACAATTACCATTATGTATATATGCACTATAGGTATATCTTTCAAGGGCGATAAAATAATATAGGTAAAAACTAGAAGAATTGCATTCACATGATTTATAGTCAAACAAAAAATTATGATTTTTTACTCAAATATGACCAATTCTGCTGCCTGCCTGTTCGAATAATTGAGAAACCCAAGTGAGTTTTCAACTGATGTTACATTTCAGCAAGATGACAGCAAGTGACTACTTGACTATTATCTAGAGCTCATGGTTAGAATAAGAGGCTCTCCTAACAAAATTACCCCAGATAGGTACATTCTATAATGTAGGAAATAAATTTCTAAACAAACTTTACATTGAACATACATTGGAATGAACTGAAGAGTAGTTTGAATACTTTTTTCTTGAAATCATATTTATCATTTGTTTGCAGATGCTTGAAACGTAAATAAAACGGCTAATTACCATAAGAAGAGAGACAAATTTGGATTTTTCAGGACTGAAATTTTTTCAGGAAAAAAGTGTAATCGTAGTGAGTTGGTAGTCCTGATCACGAATCTGAAGGAATTTTGAGCCTATTTTGCCCTTTAATATGTTTTACCGTAAAAATGGGGTGTTCCATCGCGAGTGGCGGACAGTGTATATCACTTTGGCCAACCCTATTCAGGTGGTAGGTGCATTTTAAGCATTTCCATCAGTCCTGAGATTTTCATCGTTCTACCTCGAATATTACGGAAGATACGGGGGTGTTTCCATGAGAAGTGAGACACATTGTATATAAAAAATATCTGAATCATTTTCCAGGGAAATTTTCAGTTTTCAGTCCACCTTTCGAGATGAAATAGGGAATTCAATATGTATTGAAAAACTTTATTAATAATAAAGAATCATTTTATGTCATGCAGCTTTCTTGAAGTACCTATGTACTGTATTATTGCTATTTATTTCAATACCTGTGACTACAGCTAGTGCTGAAAGATCATTTTCGAAACTAAAATGATAAAAACCTATTTAAGAAACTCTATGGAAGAAAACAGGTTACGTAACTTGGCTGTTCTGTCTATTAAAAATTCTATGGCTCGATCTACAAGCTTTGATAATGTTACTGATACTTTTGCGGAACAGAAAGCTCGGAGAAAAGAATTTTATTAATGAATAAACATTAAACTATTATGGTAATATAAATATGTAATATTTATGCGTTTGAAAATTAGATATTCAACTAAAATGGACATAATATTAGTGTTGGGTAACTATCTCAGTTTATTTATTAAAATTAAATTACAATGTGACGATTTTTCTTGGAGCCCCATCCAATCTCACGGCCTCAGATGGTATAGTTACGCCACTGCTATTAGGTGTGTTTTATTCGCACTAATTTTTTTCCAAATATGCTTGATATATTTGGCTCCGCCATATTTGGGTCAAGATTTCTCACCTCGAATTTTATGCGTGGCCGAACTACAGCGCAACCGACTGAATCTGAGGCGTTTACCAAGCGAGCCAAATTGAGGCATGGAATATTATTAGAGAGTGAGTCGTTGTAAGTGGTGGTTTTGTATTTGTGAAAAATTTGTGTCTAGTTTCAAAATGAGCAAGTTATAGACTAGCACCCAAACTTACTGATTCTCATTTATTTCCAACTACCTTTCAAAGGATGAAGGTTAAATTAGCCAGTCAAGTTTTCAGTCATTCGATAGCTACAGCGATGAATACCTATGCCAGTTTCAATCAGGTACCATCATCAGCAATAGGAACGGCTACATTCATTGAAAAAATGGATAAAGTGTTTGATATTTTAAATTCAAATCGATTTGACGATGTCAATGATTTCAATAAACCTTTTTTTAGAACATCAAAACAAATTGATTTTCTGAGGCACCAGTCAATCTAATTATAACACTGACGATCTTCAAACAAGACTCAACCTCTGACGGAAGCAAGAAACTCTTTCGAAGTTTCGAAATAGATGAACATTTCAATCTAGTTCACTGTGGTTCTGGCGTTGAATTTGGTCATTATTACGCCTTGGTCAAAGACGAAACGGCCTTGTTTAAGTTTAACGATAGTCGTGTCACGAAGTGTTCTGGCGATGTATTGAATCTATTGGAGCCTCTGGAGACACCCTACATTTTGTTTTATGAGAGAGGACATTGGCAGATCAAGATCTTCAGAGATATGGTGCTGCAGGTTTTTCCAGGTTTTCCTGCAGCTGAAAAAGCAAATACGCCACTGGAATCAATGAAGTTGCCCCGGAGCGCCAAATAATTTTTATTGTTGTTTTTATTTTTATCGTTGTTTTATATTTTTTCAGCAAATTAACTGTAATATCAAAAAAAGGAAAAAACACAACTCCTATTCAAATTACCAGAGCTTTCAAAAACACATTTACTCTTCAGTATTTCACATAGGCAGAAGGAAGAACTGTCTAGAAGAAACTAGTGAGATTCTATCTAGTATTACAGATGTAGACATAAATAGAATGAAGATTCTTGTGGAAGTTCCAAAAAATCCCTATAAACCGTTGAGAGTAGAGATAAATGATTATAGAACTCTAGCCACTCCAGAAGGCAACAGCTTGGGCTATGTTTGTGGATATCTTTTGAGAAAATGTTTAAGAAAACATTCATGAGAAGTACAAATTTTGCCACGACGGCTAGTACGGCACTGAATGAAACAAATGTAGGTATATAGTCATTTCAAGGCATATAGTAATACAGTAGCCAAACAATTTGGAAGTTTATATATGCCTCCAGATTCATTTTTACAATGTATTATTCATCTAGAGACAGAATTGCATAGGCAACCAGCTCAAAACAATGTTTTCAAATTATGAACGTATGAAAATCAAAATGTAGGTATGGCGTAAAGGCAAAGGGGGTAATGAGTAGTTGATGAGAGAAAAAATTCTGCAAAGTATGAACTGCGTTGCAATATTGAGCAGACAATCGTGTTCCTCTTTGATTCTAGCAGCTCCAAATTATTTTTATGATTCACAGTTACATTTGCAGTAGACATTATATCCTTTTTCATATTTATTGATTGAATTAAAGCAGTCAATGGCAAAATGAATTGATGAATTAGTGCTTTTCATGGATAAGTCCGTAGATGGCGCTCTCCCACAGAAAGCCCAAAACTAGCTAGATTACCACGCCTACACTCCTACCATTTAGTAACTTGTAGTAAATATGATTCATTTTCTTGGTATTATTAAACCTGCAGAAAGAATAGTCAAAAAGTAAATAATGACAAGAACCAGTCTGTAAAGTAACAATTTTTAAAAGTTTGACAAAACTTCATTTCGATCGAGTTATTTGATTAGTGGAGTGAGTGACACCATCGACTACGAGCGAGACGACCGCACCTATCATTGTACTGCTGTGCTTCGATTTTGTGTGTAATCGGTATGACAAAAAATTACTATTTATATATTTGGGTAAGTTTACATTATCTCTAATCTGCCGCTTTATCTTTGATTGCTTTAATATAAAATACGTTAGGGAACAGTGATCAGTGGTATATATTTAATCATGACACAACTGCTATGACACCTAGTTATCTCATTCATTTGTTCTCATTTCTCAATGCGATAAAATAGATGATTACTAGGTTTAACGGTTTATTGCATCCAGTGAAGACGTTACTCCCATAAATATGTAGCCTGTTATGTATTTATAAACAAATTGTGTAGTGTCCTATGAAATATTTCTAGGTGTAGCTACAGGCATTAAATGAAATATCATCATACAGGTTATAAATTCGGATGAATAATATGAGTATGAATGTGATTTTTTAAAGATCAAGTCGTTGTCTCATGCATAGATATCACTGAAAAATATGACTAGTTCCTATTAGTCATTTCTTTATCAATCGCAAATTGTAAGGTTATATTCCCAATGA
Source organism: Leptinotarsa decemlineata (assembly GCF_000500325.1). Classification (NCBI taxonomy): domain Eukaryota; kingdom Metazoa; phylum Arthropoda; class Insecta; order Coleoptera; family Chrysomelidae; genus Leptinotarsa; species Leptinotarsa decemlineata. The sequence continues at coordinate 30,418 of NW_019290644.1, read as the reverse complement.
TGTTGACATTTATGAAAAGAATAATGAAGTCATCATTATTTTGGTCAGAATTAACTTATTGCTGTGTCCACCTGTGAATATTCTCCTTTTGCATCTAATGAGTGGACTTTTAATACAAGACAGTTATTTCATAAATATTTTAAAATTTCCTTATGATGAAGGTATTTTTGGAGTCCTGGTTCATATTCAATAACAATACTGAATAAAATAAAATGGTTTACTTGTTTCTTCCAAAATTTATTCATGTGAAAGAATGAGGATCCAATCTCCTTTGAATTTCAGCGTATAATTTAAATTTATATCTTTTCACCATAGAGAACATCATGTATCAATATAGATGGCTGGCCAGCCATCTAAGGGGTGAAGGAGTTGCAGATGAAATTTCAAAACAAATTAAATTTGACCAACTTCGAAATATTTAGCCAATTTCACATTTTCATAAAAAGATGATAACAGACTGAGATAATCCTAATGGATTAGCCAATTTCAGAAAGAGATAATAACATTATGTACAGCAATATGGATTAGCCAATTTCAGAATTTCAGAAAGAAATCATAACATTACGTACAGCATTCTCTAATAATATGAACAACTCGCAAGTCGTCTAGGGGAGGAGTTGCAGATGAATTTTAAAAAAAATTATCAACTCAACTTATTCAAGTAACACTTTATTGTGAGATTATCATAGGTTGTGTCACCGCTCAACTCATATACGGAAATATCTAATAACTGCACAGGAAATAAATTTTGGGATTTTTAATAAGCAGTAAAATGAGAAATGGGTTTAAATAGGGTTTTAATATATTTATTGTATGTGAGTTCCTATTAGACTCTCATTTTTCTAATATTCAATGTAAGTACTTGGTAGATGATTCATTTGTTTTTTCTAACATTTGTGAAAGTTTTTTTTATAGGAATGCAGGCTTTCACGGCTGGCGTCAATGTTTTGGTTGATTTCCGTTTTTTGCTGTGGTCTTTTTTGGTTATAAACTCCAAACGTTTCAACTGCATATGCGGCTGTCATCTTCAGTGGTGTGATCGAAGTACTCTTATTGATGTTTCACTTGACAAGTCAAGAAAAGTACTTCGACCACGCCACTGAAGATGACTGCCGCAGTTGCAGTTGAAACGTTTGGAGATTATAACAAAACAAGACCACGGCAAAACCCGGAAACCAACCAAAACAAACAGTTTATTTTGTTTTTTATTTGTTCCTACATTATTATTACTAAGTGTTTCATATCTCAACATGGGTTCAACTTCACTAAAATAACTTTTTGTTATGAATATTTATCTAACAAAAACATTTTTTTCGCACACCAGAACTAAAGTCCTTTTTCTTATTTGTTACTCAAGTCAGGGTCAGTAGATATTTAACAAATACCCTTCGAGTTTTGGTTATGGGAAATGTTATATCGTTCAAATCATTTTCCAGTAAAATTTCCAAATCTACAGATCACAGAATACAATTCTAGATTCATTTCATTCTTGAAAATATTCAAAATGTTATGATTGAATCACTATGGTTTCAATGTACATACTACTGTTTTAAGTTATCCATTTTTTGTTATATAAAATTATGTTATGAACATTTTAATAATCAATGTATTGTTATGTGTTATCCTGAATAATAATGCAAAAGATTGTTTTGTATTTTTTTTATGCCAGGACCTATGACATCTAGAAAACGATTGCAACTGATTCATATTGATAGATGATGTTCATAGGAGTGTTTTTATCACTTTCTGATAATATGAAGTTAGCTAAATATTTTTTCGAAAATTCATCTATAACTCCACTCTTTTAATGGCTTGCAAGTCATCTATATTGATACGGGATAATTTAAAAGTGAAGTGAGTTTTCTAGAACATTTGGGTAGAGGGTAGTGGGGTGGAAATGGAGTTAAAAAGTGAAAAAATGTCTTACGACGATTTCCATCTTCTCGGACGACCTGGATTATGATATGATGTGATTTTTTATGTTTTCACCCCACTTTCTCCCATTCAGACGGCCTAGAAAACTCGGACATGATGTTGATCTTGTTGAATTAATAATCAGGAATAATATACTTACCCCTCAATCTTATAGGTGTACACTTTCAATTCTCAATAATATGAATTTATTTCCCTACAGTCCCAGACAGCCTGGAAAATTTGGAAAATAATAATGATAGATTTCTTATAGGTGTACAAAATCACTTGGTAATGAGAAAATTGTTTTCATTATTTTTCCCAATTTACACTTAGACGGTCTGGAAAATTCAAAGGTAACGTTGGTCTTCTTCAATTCATCACCAAAGATAACATCTCAATTTTGTAGGTGTCCATATTTGATTTTCCGAAAATAAATTTCAATATTTTCATCTTATTTCCACCCCCTCAGATGGTCTGGAAAACTCAGTGGTGAAGTGCACCTTGTTCAATTGATCATCGAGAAAAACATATCTCAAGTCTTGTTGGAATACAAACTTAATTTCCATTAATAGGAATTTTAACAATCTCAAACTCTATATCCATCCCCTGAAACGTCCTGGAAATCTCAGAGGTGAAGTTCATTTCCATCCATCTATCACTAAGAATAACTTATCTCGATCTTGTTTGTGTACAAATTCATCTTCAAATTTTACAAATTGAGTGGGCATACTTGGAGACTGGCTGTAAATCAAATCATCTAAAAGAAAAATTTGTTCAGGCCAGTTATCTCGTTCACAGGCAGATGGGGCGATAGCAAACATATTGTTTGTCATTCGCTTCAGCCTAGTTCGAGGAATAATACTCTGAAGTAATTCGATTTTCAATTATCGGAAATCATCGACTTTATGTTGATGATAAACACTACGTTGCACTGACGAGTGGCCAAACAGCCCGAAACTGAAACCGGTCTGCAAGTGTGTTCCAATAATTGAAAATCAATTGCGGAAGTTGTATCGCCAACAGCATGTGCAGGAATAACTTCAGTGAACAATCCTTCACTGACATTTGTCGGATATAATCCAATGTTCTTAGTGGTATTAGTCAGGGGAGTAGTTGTTTTCTGATAGGTGTCAGTCCATGAACCTACGGTGTAGGTGATTTGAGATTGTCCTGAACGAATTGGAAAACCTTCACGGCGTTCAATTTTTCTGAGTCCAGCTGGACCCCTGAATAGTCATCATCCGTAATGGCGATTTTCTCGGACGTACCTTCCACCCGAAAAACACACTGAAAAAATATACAAATACATATTACAAAAGTTACATACAATATTGGTGAAGAATAAACTAGTTACTCAAAAAAAATCATAGATTGTCAATCTTTGTTCGAATTTCTGCTTGTGGCATGTTGGTTCCAGATCTTGTCCGTTTCTGGGCTGGCGTTAGGCCTGGTTTAACGATGGTCTTTCCTTTAGTGCTTGAGGAAGTCTTGGGTGAGGCTCCACCGCTGGTACTAGCAGTAGCCTGATGTTTTTCCTCTTTTATCAGAACTTTCTCTGGTCTTACAGGCCTTGAGAAAGTTCTTCCTGATAATGGCCCGTTTGGCCTGCCAGTAAGTTTTCCTGCCATCTACAAGGAATTTTACCCTTGCACGTGGTATATATAAATTTGACGTAGGTTCAAGATATGGTAATCTGAATATAAATTTTATTATTTCATTTTGCAGTCTCTTGAGATGATTTATTATTGATAAATTAGCTGTTCCCCAAATTGAAATTAAATNATTATTGACTTGCATAGCACTAAGGTGTAATAACTTGACCAATAAAAAATCTAATCTAATCTAATATTATATTTTGACAATATTTAATAATTTTGTTGTTGAAAGCCAAATTCCTTTTGTTTGTGATTTTATTCTTAGTCATTAACATTAAAGAAGACTTTTCATAATTCAAACTTAATATGATGGGATGAGATCATATCAAAGGCTGAAGTTGACATGTCAATTTTGAAACACAACTTGAGTTATGATTTGTTCACACTTGATATCACAAAAACCAAATTCATTACATTTTCATGTAGTGAAAAATATCAACCAATATTTGATGAAATCAAAATTCACGGTTCAGAATATTTAGAGAAACATTTTCGAAAATGCAATTGCACTCTCAAATTAAATAGAACCCCGGAAATGAAATATTTAGGAATTTATATAGATTGTTGCCTGAAGTGGAAAAAACATTCACTTGAATTTACAGAAAAAATAGGAAAATGTCTTTATAATCTCAGACTTCTGAGAAATATATTTGAAGTAAAAACTTTATTAATGTTTCATCATGCATTATTTTCCAATATTATGATCTATGGAATCATAGTCTAGAGTGGTGCATATGAAAATTCATTAAAATAGCTGCAGGGCTATCGGCATAAAAAGTAGCCTATGCCTGCCTCTGTATAATGTAACTTTCTAAGAGTAAAAGGAATTATAGGTAACTAATAGACTAAGCTTAGAGCTGTTTGTTCACATCGCGATATTTTTCTCACTTTTAGTATTTTCACATTTGTCTAATCGAAAGTTTCGATGCGAATAATTTGAAGAAGAATGTTCATGTACATGTTTTGTTTAACCTTAATTATGAAAATATTTATAGTCTATTTCAAAAGAGTGTAGAGTAATAAATCATGAAGTGTCATAAAATTTGCCTGAATTTCGTTGTCGTCCATGGGCGTAGGCAAATCTTAGGATTATTAAACTTAATAATTAAAGTAAATTAAAAATTACAGACATAGATAATAATAAAAGGCCATTTTTGGGAAGTAATTTGGTCTAAAACTAAGTACCTACATGTATTTAGGTAAGTAAAATTTCTTAAAAAAAGATTAAGATTAATTTTAGTGGTTCTTGTAAACTTATTTAATATGCAATTTGGGTTCATATACTTGAGCATGATTTCTCAAAAAAGGGTTAACACTTAGTTCCGAGGTGCCATGTCATTATAATAATCCCTTTTTGACCCTGCCCACCAATCATGCAATACCTATTAAAC
>NW_019290644.1:0-21940 GCF_000500325.1 Leptinotarsa decemlineata | reverse complement strand
ATTTTGATTTTTCTAGCAATTTTGTTGGCCTCTGTTATTTTGTAAATATATGTTTGACGAGAATTCGGTGTGATTATTTGTGTTTTGATTGTATTTTACAGTTTGTCGACTCGGAAATCAACTACCTTAAATTTCGAAGTTTTTCATAATTACCCATGGTGGAAAAATTCAGTTGAGATAACTTTTTCATGGGGTGATCAATTGCTATGATTGTAAGAATAAGTAACTGAAAAACTACCACTACCACTGAAAAATAATATGCCGACGCCTATGTCGAGGCGGAAATTCCTACTCTGTGCTGTTCCAATTGGTATTGGAAATACTATAAGTAATTTTGCAATTCATCACAGCTGCCGTAATCCGATAGCCTGGCTCCAATTTCATTAATAGTTAACCCTTCAATGAATGAATTAATAGATCTTATGTCTGAGAATAACACGGCTTCTGCCATGAGGGAACCGTAATGTGCCGCAGCTTCGAGGTAGACAGTAAAATAATATAGAAGATATAGAAGTGCATGTGTGTCCGTATGTTGAATATCAAAAGGTGTATATATTCAGTATGTGTCACCCAAATGGAATACATTCAATAATAAATAAATGGGGGCGTGTTAAAGAAAATTCTTAATTACATCAATTGTTATTTTTAGTTGCACATTTTTTTCCAACGAAAACTTTTTATACATGGTTTTTCATATAACAATGATCTAAACGCAACTTCATGTGATGGAATTGGGTGATTGGATGAAATTCCATAAAGTATTCAAGTAACACTTTGAGAGTTTTTCACTGGACAGTTCAGTGGAACACTGATTAGGTAGAATTGAGTCATTATGAATTTAGCCAGAATGAAATCTGAAGAAGCTATTGTATAGTGAAATGCGTGTTACGGTTTTGTAAACTGTCCAGTGAAAATCTCATGCTAAAGTGGCACTTGAATTCATCAGTACATTCTACACATATGTTTTCAGATTTGACTACAGAAATCCGCTACAACACTTGAAAACTAATAATTAAAACTGGTTATTTCCTAATAATGTAAACAACAAAAAGCATATTAATATCAATGCGGATATTCAAAATGTTCACAGGGAACATCTTGGCAACATAATAATCGTAAATATTTTTTTTTATCTTAAGCATTGTTCGTATTCTTAGTTAGTGTAGTCGAGGTATTTACTTTTTTATAGAATACTTTTGACATATCTAATGACGTCAGATCAGGGGATAATGCCGACCATTCTATCGATCCTTGCCTCCCTATCTACTGATTTGGCATATAAGTGGCATATTTGGAAATTTTTCATGAAGTAAGTGAACAACTTCCATTTGTGGACGTGTGTTATCTCCATAATCAATCGTTGAAATGTTATTTTGTGCTTTTCATAATAATTCTTATGATTCTAAATTAACGAAATTTAAACGATTCTTACACTGACAACTACCGTCAGGCAGTAAAAAAACAATTTGCCAAGTCCAGACGTTTCAAACTAAATAACGCAAAATTATTTCAATTTTTTCAATTTCATATCAGTGAATAGCAACACTGAAATAGTTTCCGCTTACTTTCTCATTATCAGGCTATGAATGGAAAATAAGTATAGAGTGTGTTGAAATTGCCTGTCGACAACAAACTTTTAGGCGCGTTTGAAAGATCATAACAATTAGTCGTCATCAAGTAAGGTCGATGACATATCCTCTTACTAGGACGCTATCTATAGGATCGACAGAAAACTCAATCCTCGAATATGAAAAATTAACGAGGTTCCCCAAGGTGATCAGAGATTCGTCCACTACCTTTCACTGCAACTTTCTCTGCAAGGCAACCCGTTGAAAACCTGAGTCCAAGAGTCCAGCAGCGCATTTGTGATTCAGTCTAGCACCACTGATGACACCTATGGCCGGTCGAAACAGCCTTGTTTGGTGTTGAATCATAAATGTGTTGTGTTTGGGCTCTGGCTTTCAGCTAGTTACCTTGCATTGAAAGCTGCAGTGAAAGACAGGACGAATCTTGTCGGTAGTCGATGTCGAAACTTGGCTTTGCAACTGATCGCCTTGGGGAGCCTCGTTTTCTTTGATATTTGAGGATTGAGTTCTCTGTCGGTCCCATAAATGACTTCTTCGTAAGAGGGTATGTCATCGATCTTACTCAGGCTTGTCCTTTAAGGACAGTTGAGTCCAACATCGCATTTGTAGTTCAGCCTAGCATCACTGATGGGACATATGGCAGGTCGAAACAGTGTTATCTGGTGTTGAGTCTGAATGCGTTGTGTTTGAGCTCTGGTTTTGAGATATAAACACAGTAAGTGGTATTAAAAACCTAAGTGATCTAATTTATTGGTAGTAAGGAATATTAGTTTTAGCCATCTAATGAAGACGCTAACTTGGTTAGCAAAATACATTTCGAGAGATGGTGATCTAGTTCTGGTATGTATTCGTTTTTTCTTTTTTTAACCAAAAGTTCAAATTCGAAAGCAGATTTCTTTCTGAGGCACATGTTAAACAACTTGAAGTGTTCAATGATTGAACTTTTGGTAGTCTAAAAAGGCAAGACAGCATCAGAATGTAAAAAGACTGCCACGCAGAGAAAAAATCGAAGGTGAAATCAAGAAAAAATCAGTCGAATCAAACAAATAAATCTGACATAATTAGTATTACTGATACAATTATTTGTTTTTTTAATAAGACATATAACTTCTTTCAGGTTTCCTTTACAATGGGAAACTACTCCCATTCTGAAAAGGAAATCGTAGTACATTTCAAACTTACCGAGCAATTTCGATACTGTGTAATTTTCCTAAGTTGTTTGAAATTTCCATTCTGAAACAGTTTTTTCGACAGGTTAAAAATAACATATTAGTATGGTTTTGTGCAACATATGTCTTGCATTATCAATTTCAAAGTCGAAATGATATTATTTATCTAGATTTCCAGAAAGCCTTTGATCATTATATTCTTCTGGCTAAGTTTAAAGAAAGGACTTTCACAAATTCTATAATACTACTTTTCAACTAATATCTGTTTGACATAAAGCAGTTTATTGAATTAGTAATTCAAATCTACTATTATGGTTGGTTAGCTTAGGTATGGCACAGAGTTCTAACTTAGACCTCTTGTTATAAGTTATTAATCAAAATAGTTGTTTGTATTCAATTGTTGAATTCAACGAATCAGATACTTCACTCATTTGAGCAGCTTTCGGGTAGTAATATAACCTCTAATTAAAAATAATGAAAATTACGTTTTTTCTACTCCAAAACAAAACTTTGATCAATAGTCAATATGACTGAAAATATAATTTCTGAATATAATTTTTCATATGTTTTTTTCTTCTAATTTATTCACCTGGATGATACTCTATATAAAAATGAGTATTCATAATATTTATCTGTCTATATAATTACATAAATATGTGATGGAATCGGCCGATACTTGATGAAAATCCATAACGTATTTTCACTAAAAAGTTTGAACAAAAACGCAACACTTGTGTCGCCATACAATAGCTTCTTCAGGCGTTTCTACACTCAGACGAGTATTTATTTGATTTCTAGAACTTAATGGTAATAATACTGTTTCTCGCCCATAAACATGTCATAATTTTACCCGTAATTCCTAATTTACCAGGACTATTACTCGGAATTGACATAATCATTCTGTGAATGCAGGAGTTTCTCACTCATCAGCTATGGCATCACTTCTTCCGATCGACGGTAGTTCTGAAAACAAATGAATGAATCGAATGTCATAACTATATTCGCTTATTATTTCATTTCATGTTCTTTCTCTTCTGCATGAGATCTAATGAATCACGTTCCGGTGGGTTCATGGAAATCGCGTTTGTGGTAACCGTCTGTGAATTATGAATGATTTCATTTCGAGATATTGATAGTGTTGAGATGTGTTAGTTATTTTTTATCGTTATTTCATTCATAGTCTAGTGTTGAAACGGTGAGTACATTTTTTTCCAGTTTTAAATCTGCTAATTGAATAGAACTGGCCGATACTTGATGAAAATCCATATTAAAAAAATAATTAATACAGTTTATTGTATGATTTTCACTATGAAGGGGTTTACAAAAACCGCGACACGTATTTCGCTATACAATAGCTTTCTCAAGCATAAACTGACAGTTACTTATAAATTACAACCATTTTATACTCTAACCTTTTACCTACTCGTCTGCCTAATTAATGAATCTATCTGAAAATTACAGGTATAAATTCTTCAATTATATCAATAAATTTTTCGAAAGTATACCTGTAAATATACCGAACCATTTTTACCTGGAAATGAGAATTATTCAATTCAGTTTGATTGTTCATAAGATATTGAGAGTTTTTGAATTTGTTTATTTCCATACTCTCCAATAGGTTAAGTTTCAAACCTTCCTTCTGAAAATGGAGGGGCTTGTATTCATGGTTGAACTAATGTCCCTCTGTGATTAAATGAGTGGCATATGTGGAATTTATTTGTCCATTATGGACACTATATTTGTGTTCCTTTGTGCGGGCTTTGAACGCTCTTCCAGTTTGACCTATATAAAGCATCAGACATGACACATGACCCACACGATAATTTATACACTCCTGATTTTTCTGAAACTGAACTTTTATCTTCGTTATTCTTAATTTGCATGCCTGGGCTATTGTTGGTTTTAAAATGAATATTTACACCTTTGCTGTGCAGAAAATCTGAAATATTTGTAGTGGGTTGGTCTAAGTAGGTTAAGGGTTTTGTAAAACCCTTTATAGTGAAAATCATACAAAATAACCTGTATTATTTACTTTTTTTAAATCTGCTAGTCAACTCATTCTATATGAATGTCTCTGACAATATTTACTTAATAATCAATTTTAATAAGTGTTTTATGGTAGCATACAATAATTGATCTGAATTAAATTTGTCCTTGCAAGTGACACTAGGACTTATAAATGAATAACCAACAAATAAATGATGTTTATTTCGTATCGCAGTAGTTCTTTCTAAAAATTTTTCTCATCTTCTAGTTTCGTTGGATACTTGGCCAAGTTTAGACGTAAATAACTTTGGATACCATCCAAATTTTTCACAGAACCAAAATTTGTTCTCTGTCTCATATCATCACTTGAAATTAATAACAGAAACGTAATAACGGAAAGATTTTTTAATGTATAATATTTTTATGCTGTATTTTTTCAACCTTAAAACCTAATAGATATAAGATGAAACTGAAACCTCTGGCGTAGAATAAATCCAAAACAAGCACTTTTCCCAATCACCAGAAATGCAATACTGTTCTCGATGCACGTTTCATCAACCAAGTTAGCGTCTTCAGAAGATGTTTTTTTTTCATCTCCTTGAGCTCTGGTTTTGAGATATTGTAATCCTTTGTACAATAATATTAAAAACTAGAACCCGTTGGTGATTTGGCACACCACTACATGGTATTTCAAATATAAATCAATGGTTGTTTTTACCTGCCAAAATTACACTCAGTGTTTGGGATACACCGAACTACAAGACTAATTAGTAGTTAGGGGTTGGTATTTTACTAATAATTTTGTTTAGAAACGCATCAATGATTTGAAAGACACTTTTCTACATGAGTATTAATTAAATGAATTTTACTTTGCTATAGTATCCTAATCCAGAAACATATTCAACAGAGATTGTTAAACGCTATTAAATTTCGTTTTAAAGCACTCATTAATGATTTGACACTTGTGATTTTAATCATATCCAAGGGTAAAACCGTGAAGCAACCAAAACCTTCTGCAGGGAAGTTTAGGAAACCTATCGACGATGGCAAAAAATAGACAGGTGCTGTATTAATTTAATCTTTCACTAACGAAATTACAGCTTTACATAAAGTGTGTGAGTGCGTGCGTGTGTGTGTTCGAATCTCAGTTAATAAAAAACCTTGAAATATATTTTCTGTGGTAATAAAAATACCATCAAGAGCCTGATTTCCTAGTGATGGACTAGGGAACTACCACAACTAACCACAATGATCAACATATACTAACAGGACCGTAGCTAAAAGGTAGCGCAGTGAAGGCATAGGTATGAAGTGGGCGCGATGAACATTTCCCCTTTTTGAAACTGGTGAAATTGATCAATCATAACAATCATCTGTTGAAAACACTTTTCCCTCACCAGAACACCGATCCGCGTTTCGATAACCAAGTTATCAGGATTCATTTATTTAGTTCATTTTTAAAATTGAGGTTTAGCTTTTTTTTTAATAACGGTGTTTTGATGTTTGTTTGAAGACGTTGATTTGTGAAGAAAAAAACTGAGGCTAAAATGAAAACTAATTAATAAATGGATTAACAATGAGTGAAATGTCATATATATGTTAACATTACAAGTCAGATAAAAATAGAAATGAAATAACGATGAAAAATAAAAAAAATGCAAAAATACGAAAAATGAAAATATTTCAAACTGAACTACTTCACGACGTTTTTTATTGTTATTATCCACAATCGGCTTCGGATAATAATAGTTATCACAGGAAGATAATGGAAGTCGAAAAATGTAACAATCACCGTGTTTTCAAATCAAAACAATGAATAATATAGCAGAAATTTTAAAAAATTGTTCCGACCTGACTATTTTATTCACAATAGTATTTTTACAGCTAGTCAGTCACTGCAGTAAGTTATTAAAAGTAAATTACATGTTATATATTGTTACGCCTTTTCCGTGGGTTTACCAATAATTGACTACACTGAACAATAATCAAACTTAACTTCATTTCACTGTTAATACTACCAAACTAAAACTTCAACTATTATTCAAATGTTAATCGCCTTCTTAGATCGCTCTGTACTGCAGTGTCCGCGAAACTTCGCTTGTAGGTAGCTTTTATATATGACAATCGAAGGCGGTAGAAAATTCTCCGGAATTCCATGGACGCCGGTAGCATTATTCTCGAAGCGATGCCATGTCTGGAATGGCCGCGAGCGCACCTCGAGTTGAGCACGACTAGCTGCGACTGGTGTTATTTTCTTTAGGACATAATTTATATCAATATAATAAAAACTAGGTAAAAATATAGAAAATTCAAATAAGATTGGATGAAACCAGTTGAAGGTAATAAAATATAAATGAACAGATAATGGAAAATCGGATGAGTATCTTCCACCGGTTGAATTATATTTTCTTAGAGATGTCTCACACGTTACACTTATTGGAAAACTGAATAAAAACAGTAGACCAAAATAAAATAACCTTTTACTTTCGTGTGATTCAATGTTCATGTGGAAGTAGTTGTTTCAAAAGTGTTTTTTCTTTCAGTTTGAATCTGAAAGAAACTTTTGTGCATGATCTACATATCTTTGTAAAGATTTTTCATAGTAGTTATTTATTTTCTTTCTTTGGAAATGTCCTTGTCAAAAATCTTTTTATATTGTCTTTTTGAAGCAAGAAGTCGAGCCATACTAATACGACCGGTATTGCCAGGTTATTTTCATGCTTAATAGTTGATTTTGTGTCAGAAGGACATCAGATTGATACATATAACAGTAGAAAATATATTTTATAGATACATATACATACAAGGTAATTTCCACTATTTAGTGTCATTTAATTTTTATCCATTATAAACTGAAAGAAACTGATTTTTTAATTCAAACAGTTACATCCCGAACTAATATTATAATTCCTGTTATTGGGAAAATTCCTGCAAAGATCATCTTGCAAATTAAATAATTTTATGTGAAATGCGCTGATAATCAGACTGTAAATACTTTTTTGTTTCAGATATAGTTAGTACCTAACCCCACAAACAATGAAATACTGTTTAGACTGTTTTCTAATTCTGACATTATATGTTAGTTGGACGATATCTAGGGAAGGTAAGGTGTTTTCAGCTAGATCACGAAAAAGGCTAATATATAATTTTTGTAGTTCCATCACCCCCATATATTGTGAAACAACCTCCCACTGACGAAGTTCTCTTTCAAGTGGAATCCAATGGAGAGAATGACAAACCTTTCTACATCGAATGCGAGGCTATTGGAGAACCTGCCCCAAAGTATGAAAAACTTGAGAAAAAAATTAGCAGTGGGCGAAATGTTTATTGTTGCAATTTTAGCTATCCTCAAGTTTCCCAAAGGTTTTACTCTTTGGGTATTAACGTCAAGTCAGCGTGAAAAATATATCGTCTATTATTGGGGCAGTAACGTAATAATTTTCATTTTCTGTTCGAAAACCGCAATATCATGTTCATTCAACTATAAACGATCTCGAAAATTGTGGAATACTGTCTTGTGCATATAATTTGTTTCAAAATTGAATATCGCCTTTTAGATACTACTGGATCAAGAATGGGAAGCCGTTCGAATGGCAAACATACGACGATCGAATTTCCCAGCAAACTGGAAGGGGAACCTTGTCCATAACGAAACCATCCGATGTAGATCTCGGGCAGTACCAGTGTTTCGCCGAAAATCAGTATGGCACGGCAACTTCCAACTCGGTGTTCATGCGTAAGGCCGAGCTCAACTCCTTCAAGGCCAGCCAACCTTTAACCTTGACTGGCAACGAAGGAGAACCGTTCAAGCTCACTTGCCAGCCTCCAGACGGATGGCCTAAGCCCATCGTCCACTGGATCTATTTTTACACCAATGGCGCTTTCAAAACTATCAACAGTTCCCGGATGACCCTGGATCCCGAGGGAAATCTGTGGTTTTCGAACCTCACGAAATCTGACGTCACAAACAATTTCATGTATGCTTGCGCCGCTACATCGCCAACTAAGTACGAATATAAATACGGCAACAGGGTGTTGTTGAATGTCGTGTCATCCGGAGTTTCAGCTTCCCAAAATAAACATGAGCCAGTTCTTCAGTATGTCACCAGGAAAAATGAGGTGGCCTACAGAGGAAAACGCGCAGAGTTGTACTGTATCTTTGGCGGGACGTAAGTATTTCAGTGATCATATTTTTTTAATAGATACAATTACCGAGGAGGTTAAATATTTGAGCATGATACTAGTTTTCAAATTGACCTGAAACAAACATAAAATACATAAGGACTGAAACCAGATATGTTGCATTGATAACGTATGCTCCTTTGGTTTAGTAGCCAGAAAGAAAACAAACTATACACTCAAGAATAATACGAACAATAAAAACCACCCCAACAGCAGCGTTAGTGATACTCTTGAATCTACCACCTTTACATCTTGTTATAACAGGGGAGGTAATTCAGAATGGAAAATCTCCCGATCTACAAGGAATCGGAAATTTCGGAATATGTGTAGCAATGAACGTCAAACATGTTCACGCACCTGAGTACACCCGAGTACACTGTCGACACAATTCCATGGTTCCGAGGAGCATTCTTGACAGAAACACCTGGTATATAGGCAGGTCGAATATCAAACAGGGAAAGAGAGCTGAAATATACTGTGTAGACAGAAATTTACATTACTTAAATATTAATTCTTGCAGAGAGCCAAATTGCATTTAATGCATTGATGAATTCTAGTATGATATCGACACTGGTCTGAGAATACCATTAAGAACTGGAGGGACTAGCAGATATAAATAGATTGACTCTACAGTACCCAAACAGTTAGTAATTAAAGGCAATCAATAGAACTGATGAGTGTGCTAGACTCTGAATATTTATGATATGGAACCAGATCAAGGAATACGACAATATGAAAGACGTGTCATCTTCCTCTTGAAGATGAGCACTTGGTGATTGAAACACGTGTCGAGGTGTTAAAAATAACGGTTTGGTGTTGGGAAAAAACTCCAGTAATATTCATTATTACACTAAAGATTCCAAACAGTGCATCACAAGTTCTTAATTACTTGTCTTTTCATATTTATCCTTGTTATTTTAATTTCACTTTATATACTTTTAGATTTAACCACAGCCTTCAACCACATTCAAACCAATTATTTATCTGGGAACCATTTTAATTTGAAGTATAAATTAAAAAAAAAATTACAACTTCATTAAGACTAATTGAAATATAAAATTCATAGTAATAGAAACATACGTATTAAACTCCGTCAGTTTCAACAATCTCTAAAACTCGTTAGGGTTCATATGAAAAACTCAATTTATAAGCCTAATGGATTTCAGTTTACCTATTAGGTCTTTTGTACATAACTGTTTCCAGTCATAGGGTGCTGAAAGTTCTCTCGAATGTGAATTTTTGATTAGTATTACTCCTTTGAAGAGTATAGCTTGGCATTTGCAACGCAATTGTTCTATAGTTATAGTGGTACAATATCTTTATGTAAAGTGGGTCAAAATTATGTGTGTAATAATCAGTTGTAAATGATTCTAGCAGATTTTTCAATATTTTAGGACCTGTAATTATTTACGACCCTGTTGAAAGCCTTTTAATTATATCTGATCCCTTTATTTCAAGTTCAATAATAATTTCGGAAATTACAATCAGTCAGTAATTTTACATTATTATCCAAAATTATAATTGATTCCAAACATGAACCTGATGTCAAAATAAAATGTTAAAACTATCAGTATTGCATTGAAAATTTGAGCAATTTTATAAACCACGTTTGAAAGAAATTCATTTGTTATGAAATACTTGAAAACATTTCAAATTAATAGATTGTGGAAAATAACGGAACATTTTTTAAAGTAATTGTATGTCTAGAAATAATCTTTCAAAATACATGAGAGTAGTGGCAACAAAGTCTGCATACTCATCCTCGGTTTGGAATATTGACATTTTGTGCACCTATACTTTTTTTATTGCTTTTTTTAGGCCACTTCCTCAAACAGTATGGAAGAAAGGTGGTAAATTAGTTCAAAGTTCGGATCGAATAACGCAGGGAAATTATGGAAAGTCGCTTATAATAAAAGTGGTTGATTTTGAGGATCGAGGGACATACACATGTGAAGTTAGTAACGGAGTAGGAGAAGCTAAATCCTATTCCATTAACCTACAAGTTCAAGGTAGAAATTTGAAAATGAGTCGTAAAATTGTATTTATATTTCAATTGCAATTTCAGCTGTTCCGTACTTTACTATTGAACCTGAGAAAGTAAATGCAGCTGAAGATGAAACAGTAGAGTTTGTTTGTGAAGCTAAAGGAGATCCAGAGCCTGCTATAAAGTGGATCCATAACGGAAAACCTATTGAACAATCCCCTCCCAATCCAAGGCGAAAAGTATACCCAAACAAAATCGTTATAGAGAGACTGGTTAAAAATGACACTGGCAACTATGGTTGCAACGCTACTAATAGTTTGGGTTATGTTTACAAGGATGTTTATGTTAATGTCTTAGGTCAGTAATTTTTTTTCAAAATCACTAACATATTTAATCGAAATTGAAAAATTTTCTATTGCTGTTACACTTTGAAAGTTGTTTCATTAATCTTCGAATTTCCAGCTCTGGCCCCAGAGATAATTGAGGCCCCACGAGACACTCAGGCTGTGGATGATAAAAACGTGAATTTAACTTGTAAAGTTTTGGGAGCGCCAAAACCAAAAATCAAGTGGATTCACAATAAGAAAGAATTAACTGGTGGTAGATATGAAATTCAACCATCTGGTGATCTCCATATTTCATCTGTTCTATTCGATGACAGAGGCAATTACACATGCTATGCTGAGAATAAGTTGGGAAACGCCAGTGCTAGCGCCAAATTGGATATCAAAGGTAAGCTCAAGGTAAAAGTGGCAGTTTGTTAAAAAAAAGTTGAAAATATTCAGCGGTTGCTTTTTTAACTTGATTATTACTTTCAGCTCATACTTACATAACTGATGGTCCAGAAGACTACGAAGTTGAAGCAAGAACTCCTGCTACATTCAGGTGCAATGCGGTAGCCGACGAATCGCTTGACTTGGAAATTCTGTGGTTGAAAAATGATCAGCCTATCGATTTCGAGGGAGAGCCAAGATTTGTTAAATCTTCGGACTATTCCCTAACCATAACGAAAACTATCGAACTCGATTCTGGTACTTATACTTGTTTGGCTCGAACTGAATTAGACGAAGCTTCTGCTAAGGCCCAGCTCACAGTGCAGGATGTGCCAAACCCTCCTCGAATGATCGGTGTTGAGTGTCACACCAAAGATGCCACTATCAGCTGGATGCCAATGGGTGACAATAGGGCTCCAATTTCCTACTTCATCATTCAGTATAATACGAGTTTCACTCCTGAGGAATGGAAAGATGCCTTCAGTCATGTTCCTTCAGCAGATATGACATATAATGTGCCAATGAGTCCTTGGGCAAACTACACATTCCGTGTTACTGCTGTTAACAAGATCGGGCCCTCTATGCCATCTTCCCATTCTGACGTGTGCACGACTTCACCTGAGGTAAGTGCATGTCGTTTGCATTTGTAATGTGAAAACTTGATTCAAAACAATTATTGTGAGATGTATTATTTAGTTGTGGAAATAATACAATTTTAGAGTTCCAATCGAGTAAACATCAGGTATTCACTTTTCTTTCCTTTCATTTATGGTTGGTGTAGTCTGAAACGAAATGAAGTACTATTGAAGAAATTAATTTTTTATACAAATTTTTACTTTATTTACTTACCATTAATTTACCCTATAATCCAGAATGTAGGCATCCTTGCAAATTCTTTCATCGATTTTGTTTCAATTTTGTATATTGCCGATGTCAAATAAATGCACGTATGGCAAATAATAATCGAAAGTTCTGATCAAAATATGTGATACGTTGAAACCACTAGGGAGGAATGCTTAATGAATGAAGTAAAAAGTAAGCTAATAAATTGATGGATGTAGCCGTTACTACGTGGTAAGAGATCATCATAAAAAATGAGAAATTGAACTTGCTATGTTTTTTACTTGCTGTTTTTATATGATGGGGCTATTTACTGATAAAGTAAAGGGTTGTTCTTTTCGGGAGAGTTTAGTGTTTCAACCTAGCACCACTGATGAGACTTGGTGGGTTGGAAACAGTGCTGTCTGGTGTTGGATCACAAGTCTATCGAAAACAAGAAACATCTATACATGAACCATATTCAGGATTAAAAATTGGTCAAAACTGACTTATTCACAAATTTGTCATAACTGCTTGTCGCTTGTCTTAAACCGCTCTATGAATTAATCATATCTTCTTCTGTGTGCAATTGCTCGCCTTTTATATACCAATTGAAGATACGCGGTCATTCTTCGATAAACCTGGAACATGTTGCCATGGTGACGATGTGACGTGACGATCAGTTTTCAATCACGATGTTAAAACATCATATTTTCTCTACTTGCTTCTGAAGTAATTAAGGTGATTTTGCCAAGAAGTTCTACTGATCATATCAATATTTTAACTCAAAATGAAATTTTATAGAATAGAAGTTAAGTTGTTGAATAACCTTTATTATTCAAATTTGGGTCCATAAATCGACTGCTTCAAATAAAAATTATTACAAAGTATTTTTTAGTAAGACTTTCTTCACTGTTCTATATCTCCTAGAAATGTTTTGAATACCTCTGTTGGTTGCTTTTGGAGAAACATTATTTCAAATGTTTATTTGATGGAGGTTGTTACAATTTATGGATTTTTGTTTTCTCTCTAGGTACCTCACAAAAATCCCGACAATGTCAAAGGCGAGGGAGATCATCCGGATAACTTAGTGATTACTTGGACCCCAATGCCACAAATTGAGCACAACGCTCCAGGATTCAAATACCGAGTCTACTGGAAACGGGACATAGCTGGCAAAGACTATGCATATGAAGAAATCCTCGACTATAAGCAAGACAAACTGGTTATACCCAATCAACCGTCGTTCCAGCAGTACAGGATCAAAGTAATAGCAGTTAATGAACTCGGTGAAGCCAACGTGTCTCCTCAAGAAGTTATCGGCTACTCCGGAGAGAGTGAACCAGATAAGGCCCCTACAAATTTCACACTATTAACCATTCAGGGACCAACAACTGCTTTATTGAGTTGGGACCCAGTTCCTCTCGAGTCGGTCAGGGGACATTTCAAAGGATACAAAATCAAGACTTGGAGTGAAACTTCATTAATTTCCAAGGAGATACAAGTTCAAGGAGGGAATTCGAAGGCTTTGGTTACAAACTTCGACCCATACACCAAAAACTATGCTCAGGTTTACGTGTTCAATGAAAAATACAATGGGCCACCCAGCGAAACATTGTCATTCGATACGCCCGAAGGTATACCAGGGGAAATGCAGGATCTAGACGCCACTCCCTTGGGTTCTTCCGCCTTCTTGTTGAAGTGGGAGAAACCCGATAAACCAAATGGAATTCTAACAGGCTACAACATATACTATGCTGAAGTGGATCCTACGATGAAAGTGAACCAGCCCATCCCGCGCAACCCTCAAATTACAGACCCGAACGTAAAACACGCCAAACTAGGTGGTCTCGCACCTGGTATGAAGTATCGTTTATACATCAGTGCCACGACTAGCGCTGGTGAGTCTAAAAGGCATTTTATTGAAAGGCAAACGAAGCCACTTGGATCGCACATACCTTCGAAACCATCATTCACTTGGGAGATTGTCAAACCCGGACCTCCTTCCTCTGTGAAGGTGCGATGGTTGCCAAATGAAGACGGGAACACCGGTTCCCACTTCTTCGTCAAATACAGAAAGAAGGGAGAGTCAGATCACTTGGTTACTGATCCTGAGAAGAACGAAGACTTTCTGATAGTCCCTGGCTTGGAAGGGACGACAGTTTATGAGTTTATCGTTACTTCAGTTGATGGTCAGTACTACAAAGACAGCGATTCGCAGGAAGTGAGTACTTATGACATAGATGGGCCTATAATTAAAGCTAAGGAGAATGTGGCGACAGCTGGTTGGTTCATCGGAATGATGCTGGCTATCGCATTCCTGCTGTTGGTGCTTATCATAGTTTGCATCTTCAAGAGAAATAGAGGAGGGAAGTACGCTGTGCACGAGAGAGAGCAAGCCAACGGCAGGCACGATTACCCTGACGAAGGAGGATTCCACGAGTATTCCCAGCCGTAAGTACATCACGTTTTATGTACGTTTCTGAAATTATCATAATATTAGAAATTCTTATTTTTTACTAATCTATTTTCATGAGAGTACAAATCATGTAATTTTCGTCAAAAAATTGGGAGCCAAATTCGGGTTGTACAAAGATACAACTGCAAACTTTTCTTGAATTTTTAGAGCTGCATAATGTGAAAAAACTTCCTGCACTTATTTGAAACTCTAGAAGATTGGTTCTAAAATGAGATAACTCGATTTTTTTTTTTTTGATGCAAGGATAAACATAAGTCTTTCAAAGATTCATGCATGCATGATACATGCATGCATGTATCATGCAGGCATGAAATTTAAAAAAATCTATATGGCTTCATTTTCATCAAATATTTTTGAAAATGAGACAATGACTAAAATGTAATTTGGGTATTATTCAATCTGTTTCTGTTTAAAATCTGTTTTTCCGTTAATCAGCTGTCACCTCCATACGAACGACAACTCTCAAAAGTTGAGAAACTTGTGTGAGCTAAGGACTAACGAGGTCTTACCTTTTAACGTGTGTTTCCTAACACGGTAATCAGATGATAATATCATTGGAGACATGAGTATATCCATGACAGTGTACAAACATGTTGATACAAGCGAAGTCATAAATGGTTTTGACTGTATTTATAAATGTTTATAATGTAGAGAAGTACCTACAATCGCTTTTGTACAATTAGGTATACTACGAATGTGTAAGAATTTTGTTTATTTCTTCATTCTTTTCTGTTATAGATTTAGATTTTCTAAATTGATTATTGTGTTTTCAGCTTGGACAATAAATCACATGGACGGGCTTCGATGAGTAGTGAACCAAAAATAGGACCAGAGAGTGATACTGATTCCATGGCAGAGTATGGAGATGGCGACACAGGTATGTCATCATTTCCATGAAATCTAACATCGGGTTTTGTTATTTTCAAAATTTATCAAAACTACAAGAGGCAACTGTATTGAATACATTTGTGAATTTATTTCGTAGATATTGAGCTGCTGATTACTAATAAGGAAGGAAATTTGTTATTTACTTGATCGGTTTGGGATTGAAAAACATAGTGAATATGTTTAGTTTATTTATTACTACTTGCAATTTCTAGAGCAGAATGTAAACTGTTTCTGTTTCTCAACTAATAGCATATATATTATTTAAGAAAACTGTCAGACTTGATTTATTTCCATACAATTCTGTGAACATTCTCTGTTCAGCTGAAGGCTAATCTGTCCACATTTTTATGATATGAAATGGAATTTTAATCATGTTTGAATAAACAGAAGCAACTCCTATGATTGTACTGGAGAGTTTCCATTTCTCGATGATCTTTAAAAAAAAAAGGCAAAATCACTATAAATAATCAGGGTGGAAAAGATACAAGTACCAAAAAAGAAAAAATATGTATTCTTTATTTTTATTTTTCTTTCCTTTTTCCAAAAACTAGATAAGCTTGGATGAGGACTAAAATGGTTGGATAGTTGTGGGTAATCAGTCAATGAACCTAAAATTATTCATCACCTTCCAGTATTTTACGTATCACAAAAATATAACAGATTATTAGACTATTCAGAAATTGTGAAATTCAATTTAATTCTCTATTGAACTCCACTTTATTTTTTGAAATTGGATCAGTTCACATTGAGAAATGTTTCTGAGGTAATTTCGTTGCAAGCCCTTCGTATTCTATCCATGAGTTTTGAAATGGAGTGAAGTTCTGTAATGTACACTTTATATTTCATCTGTCCCCACAAAATAAACAAAGTTGTCATATTAGGTAATCTAGCAGACCATTCTTACGGAACACTGCCTCTGCCAATCTGCTGGTATGGATAATTAATAATCCTAATGAATTTTCAACTTATGTTATATTTCAACACGATGGGACACCTTCTCATTATGATAGGTTTGTTCGAGAGTAGCCATATGATAATCATCCAAACCAGTTGAGAGACAGTCGAGGTCTCTTATAATGGGTCTGCTTGATTACCTGATATAGCGTCCTTAATTTTTTTTCGGGAGATTGCAGAAATCTAACTTTAACAAAATAAATATTTTGAATTATAATTCCAAAAAATTGTCTCTCCTAACAACTCTACACAGTAGGTTCTCGTAAATACCTGCCGGAAAACAACTAATTCCCCTGCTAATACCACGTTGGATATTGGATTATATTCAACAGATATTTATACAAGATACCTCACAGAGGTTAGTCTTGCAGATGTTTCTCTTCATCCAGTAGCGGGACCACGCTGAAATCAATCAATTAGATCACCTACAGACTGGTTTCAAGGTACTACCTCCCATCAGTGCAGATAACAACAATGTGCCTAGGATTCTATATCCAGGCGGCCCGACTGCATGTATGAAACCTTCATCTAAGAGAAAGACTGTTAACTAGTAACAGCTCCATCAGGCATTTACCAGAACCTACTGTGTAGGTATTCTGGAAGGAATGAATGTTTTGAAGTTTTATTTCGAAATATTTATTTTCTTGTACTGATGTACGAGTATCTCTCTTCGATACAGTTTTCATGATTTTGACTTCTGTCAAGAGTATTGGTACATGGGATGTTTCTTCCGCGCTTGGGGCTTTGTTCACGATATCTCGTCTCATAAACCTTTCAATTCTTAATCCAACAGAGTTTATTTTGATAAAAGTTCAAAATTTTCACCATTCAGTTCCTGACAATAATGAAATCTTTCACAAATTCTTTTCTGTGATTGCGGTATACTTCATATTTCGCAGATCCCCACAAAAAATCTAAGAGCGTCACACCTGGTATCAACTATGGAAATTACCTTAAAATTGAGCATTTCTAATTTATTTCTCCTTCGCAAGCCCTGTAGATCCACAAGGAAAGGCAGCATCGGCTATGTGGTGATCCTGGTGATCACTACTTGTTATATGTTTAATAATAATTGATAGCTGATTGAAATTGAAAAATCTAGTTTAAAGGGTGACTTCTGCAGCAAATCAGATATGAATGTATGTAATGGAATTGGCCGATACTTACAAATGATTGTAAATTTTTATAGCAACTTTCAATNTTGAAAGTTAAAACATGTTTTTAAAATCTTTCAAAAATTTGACTTAGCCCCTATATAGTATTCCTCAATTATTAGGTAACTTCAAAAAATTGAGGGAAAGCAATAAAAATTGTGAATTTGTATTCATTATTTTATCCTGCACTAAAACTATAATTAAAATTTTGAAGTTCAGTGATGATTCAATTAAAGTTATGTTATTTATTTACAATATTTTGTCACACTTTCTGAGTTAGCTTTGAGAATGGCAATAATATTACTTTAAAAACCAATAAGCACAAATTGAAAACACATGTAGTCTTGTCCCAACTGTACGAAAATGTTCATTTCAGTACTTTTGAAGGCCTGTTTCAACTAATAATTACCTTTTTGTTAGGTACCACTTCTTTGTGTTATTTTGCAAAATTATGGTTCCTTAAAGTTTTTAAAATTGCCTAGGAATTATGGAATGAATACTTTTTTCATATTCCAATTCAAATTGAAAATTTTAAGTTTGCCATATCAAATGTGAATGTTTAAATGTGGATACAATTTTTTGTAGCCTTCACTAATTTTAGAGAACTGATTTTTTTACATACATGAAAAAATAATTCATTATGGTTATGTGTGTGTGTGTTTGCATGTGTGGGCGTGTAAACAAGGATCGTTCCTATGGTGAAACTCGCAAAAAATATATCTTCACGAGAACCGTAAACCAGTGTTTCTTAGTGTGATATATATCAACAATCTACTTCTATAGTTTGTCAGTATAACAATTGATTGTTTGCTTTATTCAAAACACAAAAATACAAATGGAGTAGATGAATGATGAATTTTCAAAAAGATAAGACTGGTTTGTAAGTGGAATGAATTGAAGTAAATGTTTTCAGTTGCATGGTTGATCGAATGGGATTTTGTTGAATTAATTTATAGGTTTTGTGGTAATTCTATTGGATATATTGGTAGAAGTAGATTATATATTGTTGTTTTTCTTAGCAATATTTTTTCATTGCTATTAGTAATAAGTAAAAACTAATCATGTGAAGTTATTAAG
This sequence comes from Leptinotarsa decemlineata, assembly GCF_000500325.1. Classification (NCBI taxonomy): domain Eukaryota; kingdom Metazoa; phylum Arthropoda; class Insecta; order Coleoptera; family Chrysomelidae; genus Leptinotarsa; species Leptinotarsa decemlineata. The sequence continues at coordinate 2,889 of NW_019290644.1, read as the reverse complement.
AGTCAGAGTTTTCAATCGAAGGTTCGCACTTTCTTGCAGCAGACTTTGGACAGCACTTTTTGACCTGCTATTGAAGCTGGGCTGAACTAGAAATGGTTGTTGGATTCAACTGTTTTTAAAGAACAATCATGAGTATTAGTAGGAAAGAATATCTTCCCTTAAGAAGACTCTATCTATGGAATCGACAGAAAATTCAAACCTTGCTTATCCAAGGCAAATAAAGCTTCCCACGGTGGTCAATGTCAGCAGACTGCCGTGGGGATCTTAGATAAGAATAGTTTGAGCTTTCTGTCGATCCCATAGGTAGCAACTTCGTGAGATGGAGATATTCATGCTTACGTATATTTAGGATCTAAGTGCCCAGATAATTTAGTGTATTGAAAACAAATATTACCTAGATGAAATTAAGAAGAATAACTATGCGGGGCTTTTTTCTTTATGTTTCAATTATTAAAAAGAAGCCAAGGAGCAAAATGCATTATCACAAGATTCTGCTAATCATTATATTTGTTATACTTTTCATATAATATAACAGAACTAGTTAACTAGAATGCAAGAAATTTATTTTTATAACTTTGAGAGAGATTTACTAATTCTTTTTTTATTCCAATACATTAAACCAACAATTCTGTAATACTGGATGCCTTGAACATATTACATCAGTGAGGTGTTGCAAGACAATTATAGTTGTATACGTAATAAATCTGCCGTCAATGATCTTAGAAATTGAAAGCTTCTTGTTCATTACATTTTGAAGAAGGGATAAATTATTTTGGAAATATTTCTTTAAATCCTTTCTCAGTTCAAAATTTATATGGTTATTTATTTTTCATCAGGTCGCTTTGCCGAAGATGGATCTTTCATTGGGCAATACTTGCCTAGCAACATGCAGCAGTTAGGCACATCGGCAGCCATGCAAGGAACAAATAATAACGCAGTGGGCACTTATGTTTAAGTTATCGTGAATGTGAAATAGCTTTCTGTGTTGTGCTATCTCAGAGACTTATCTAACTTATAACTGTTGAAAATATTCGCCATTTAAACTGTGTTCTTTTTTGTTTTGTAGCTATTGAAAGTGATTGGTTTAGTTGATTTCGTCCATATCAGTAAGTTCTAACTGTTATAATCAAAATAACTTGAATATGCGTATAATGTAGGTAGTCTAGCTCTTTTCGTTGAGTATGTCCGTAGAATTACATATTTCATATGTAAGAATCTCATATAAGGTATGAAATTTTATACTTTTCATTAGAGGCTTTAACAATTGCCCAGATCGATGACATCAAAAAATACTTCTCAATTCAATTATAGATAAATACTACTGAAAATAATTTGAGAGGTTTGATTGTGAACTGAGCAATTTGGGATACTTGTAACAGAGTCAATCAGATGAAATGATCTGCTTATCTGAGTGGCTTTTTTACGAGCATTGTATTTTTTTACTGACTGCCTTATTTTCATTTATTATTTAAATTACTTTTATTGCTTTATAAGATCGATCCTCTCCTTCCTTCATTATATTCCCAATGCCACAGTACGCGTTTAGATATAGAAAGAGATAAATTCTTTTGATGTTTCAAAGAAACAGAAATTAGATTGATCTGATGAAATCTCAACAAGTATATCAATTGTAGTCGCTCTTTAGAATATAGTATTGGAAGGAGGCTACATGGCAGCTCTTTATAATATTGATATGTATGATCCTTTGTCACACCAAATTTTAGGTAAGTACATCACAGGTGGACACGATTTTAACTCTTTTTTTGCTCAGTACAGCAGTAGAGAATATCAATTTTTCATTCAAACATAGAATCTGAATGAATTAGTCACCAAACCAGTGTAGCCCTTCTTGTTTTTGTTTTCAAATTTTAAGTAAAAACATTTATCTTATATCGAGTAATATATTATAAGAGTCAGTGTGTTGTAATGTTCGGAAAATAAACCAGAATATGGTGCAAATATTTGATGATGAATATAAACTGATCTGTGCTTCCATGTCAGGAGTTCAACGAAATTTATTTTAACTGAATCGAAATGAACTTGGTGTTGTAATAACAGGTGCTTCCAAGGTTTCAAAATAGGTTACTTAAAGCTTTCCCGATGTTTAAGGTACTGAAGAAGACTATCATGTAGGTAGAAAAACTTTGTCCTTGTGAATTCATTGTGTTTTGTTTTTTCAAATTGTTGTTTTCACCAGTCTGTTTGGGTAGTTTCAAACAGGTTTTGTTCAGTGAGAAAGTCAAGAGGTCCTCTGATTAGAATGCCTCATAATGAAACTTATCCTATTTATGTATTAGTTTTCTTGGCACTGAACTCCTGGCATAATCAGTTTTATTTTCTGAAATATTACTTTTACGCTTCTGCCGATGGAACAGGGTTTTTGATTGTTACTGGACTGATCTGACTGTTGTTTGCTTTTGCTGACCACTTTACCGGAATCGAAGTATTTGGCAGTTATATGAGATCATTATCAACTGAAGTCTGACTGATATTAATCGGCTTCGTTAGAGATACTGTGCAAATTCAGTTTTTGGTGTGTTTGAGTGAGAGGGTGGACACATAGTTCTATTGCTGACATTCACCCAAAATTCAACAATTTCCGTGTTTTTGACTTTTAAAACAGTTTGGTTTCATGACACGGCTTCGGAAATCAGTTATGAGGTCAGTATTTCAATTCAAATACAAATCAAACATTTTGAACAAAAATTTAGAAACTATTTGAAACATGGCAAATTGCCAGATTGTGAATTCTTCTGGAGGAATATTTCTGCACAGAGTAAGAGAAAGGCGGTGCTAATGATATTGTGGTTATTAATTTTGGCAGATTTGTTGCTTGTTACGTTTAAATTGGCTTTGGGAAAATAACTTCTGACTTGCTAATTATTCATA
>NW_019290643.1:0-117434 GCF_000500325.1 Leptinotarsa decemlineata | reverse complement strand
GTTGTTTAACCCACTCCCGTCTCCACTGTTTAGCTTAGCCGCGGATACCCATCTGTCTTATTTGTCACCGACAGATGATTTAGTCTCCTCTTGTGATTTGTGAGGTGACAGTGGGCCTACACTCACTTTCCCTTCTCTACAGATACAGAGTGTTGTTGCTGTCGATGTGAGTCTCTTGTTGAACTAGTTCCAAGAGTTGTAGCGATCTTGTTTGATATTGAAGACCAAATCAGCTGACTTGAGATGCTTCGAATTCTGCTATTCTATGATTACCGACCATGCAGATAAGAGGATCCAAACTGAGACTGCAAGTCGTCGTCAGTATCATTCCATTACAGAGACAAGATTCCACTGCCTCCTAGTTTTTGAATAATATATAATCGTGGAAAAATTGATTCAGAATGTAAACTTTTGAAGGCCAGGTCGCAGTGGATACTAGGTAGTTTCTTCCACCAATGAGTGTCTATCCGAAAATGGAGCAACATGGTTCTTATAACCTGCAGGAGGAGAGAATCTAGGATGAATTTCGGTAGACAGGTATATCAACTGCAAAGAAAAAACAAGATTCAACCAATACCATGAAAAAATGCAGATCTATTTCAGTGCATGAGAAACTTGATGAATCACGTTTNGTTTCCTCTACTTGACAAATGTTTATCAGCAAACAAAATCTTATTTTTTACTGGAAGCATAATAGATATCTGTCGATGTGGAATAAAGAACGGAAAATCAAAACATCTCAGAAGGACTAGATGTCAGGAAAAACAGAAGGACTGAAAAAATTATGAAATTCTATGAATTGAAAATTGAATATTTTCAGGAGAGACGACTATTTTAAGGAAGAAAGCTATTTGTCTTTCTAGTTTTTTATCATTGAAATAAAATGTGGGAAAACTTCTAAATGAATAAAGAAGGAAAACATATTCAATAAGAACTCCTTATAAAGTTATGCATATCAAACACAGAAGTTTCTTTCAGATACAAACTGAGAGAGAAAACCTTTCAGAAACGAATAATCCTGTGAACGTTGAATTACACGAAAAAAAGAAGTCCTTTCCAACCAACTATTTTCATATGAACATTAATTTCACGGAAATCACGTTTTTCAATTCAATTTTGGTTCTTTATGAATCCGAAATATATTCCACTCATTGCAACGCTACATCATTTGATATACAGTGTGTCCCAGCAAAAACTTGTCTTCCCCTAATCTGCGAACTTAAGAAAAAAATTGAAAAATTGCTCAGACTCGAAATCGTTTCAAAATGTTTTTTCCAGTTTGTATATGTGAAGGATCCACAAATTTTATAAATAAATTTTTCTGTAGTTGTTTTCTCTTTTCCAGTATTCCGAAGTTTCGTTACATTTTTACAGTGATGGGAATTTAGATAGCCAAAAAGCGACCTCCACAAGAAAATTCTGTAACTTCTTGACCATTCTGATATGTCAATATGTATATCATAGTATAAATAAGGATAACCTTATTTCTCTTGAAGATGATCACTTAGTGATCGAAACACGTGTCGAGGTGTTAAAACGTGTTTCGATCACCAAGTGATCATCTTCAAGAGAAATATTAAACTGAATACAGGGCACTATCATGGGTCCAATTCTATTCCTAATATATAATAACGGCATTTACAACATGGAGAACATTGATGGTGATAGTGTTTCATTTGCCGATTATACGGCCTATGATAACACATGGGACTCTACTCATGCAGAAGCACAAAACAGATTGAACATTATATTCTCTTGGCTGAATTCCAGTCTCCTGAGTTGAATATCGACAAAACAAAATTCTTAACCTTCTCATCAACAACTAGAGACCAACCACTAGAGGAAAACATTTTCGTACATACCCCCATATACCAAACTCCTATATTTTAATCTTGTACACGAATAAAGAAAACTTCCACGTCAACGTATAAAGAATGCAATAAAATATCTGGATTGTGATGCCTAATCAACATGTACGCTGGGACAATCATGTAGATTTTCTCGTGAAAAGACTCGGGAAACATATTTTTAAATTATACCAACTCAGAAACATACTGAATAAAGCAACAACAAAAGGTTGGTTTCGATTGCCAATGACCAGAATGGATTGAAGAAGAAGTGCCAAAAAGACTTTCATATAATAGGTTACCCCTTTGGGGTGTAAAGAGGGTGTTTTTTGCCCAAAGGATCAGTGGGTTGATTCGAATGTTTCTTTGAAGAAACCAAAATTGTGATCAACGAAAGATCTAAGTGCTTTCTGGCGTTTATTAATATTTTTTAGTTTTCTTAGTCCAATGGGAACTTGATTGACAAGTTTCGGTCTAAAGTAAGTAACAAACCTTTGGGTACATACATTTTTACAAAAAGAAACTCTAATTGTCGTGTATGTATGTCAGATATGTAAGAGGCGAGTTTCAACGTCCATAGTACAGAGCAACAGGTACAACTGTATGCACAATACTGCTACATCGTTAAAATTTTCGAACGAATTTCTTGCCTGGAAACAGAAACCTTTTACAGCAGAAGTAGCAAATAAGGGGGGCTATGTCTACACTTTCTGTGATGAGAAATAAAAATTGAACGTTTACTAAACACAAGTTCACTACCATCTACGTTTCTCTGTTAGACTACTTTTTGATGTTAATTGATTGGAGTCATTGGCTAATGTAAGCCCTGTTGAAGGGTTGGAATGGTACCACCCAATATTCTAACCAGTTCTGGTCAAACCATGCATCTTGGTGTCCGTGTTAGGAATCACACGTTAAAAGGTAAGACCTCGTTAATCCTTAGCTCGCACAAGTTTCGACTTCTGAGGGTTGTCGTTCGCAGGGGTGTGACAGCTGGTTAACGGAAAAACAGATTTTAAAACCAATTTTAAAACAGATTTTTTAGTATAGGCGTACTAATGATTATTTGTATTAGTTTACAACGCTCGGAAAATGCTCATTACGAAATAATAAGCCCGGGTACCACTGGAAGCAGAATTGAACACCAAATATGCCACTTGATTCCCCTTCCCATTTGAAATTTGAAGGGTAATATTAACCCCTCTTAAAGTGAAAGTGTTCCCCTTGACAATAAAATTAAGCTGTTTTTTTGATTTCTCATATTGTTTACTGGAAGAAAGATATGGATGGTGGAAATTGACATCCTGTATAACAACTTCCACCTCCAGCAAGAAAACTCGTTAATTGGTTAGAGTGCTTTCACTTTTCGAAGAATTTCTATCAGAAGTTATCCAATTATTTGAATAATTCCACATAGGCAAACATATGATATTTCCAGATTCATGGAAATGAAAATCAAATTGAAAATGCCGCACTGTAATTCCATCCTATTCCCATCATTTGCATGGCTCGATTGTCATGAATTTTTATTTGGTATCTCTATACATGATTCTAATTTCATAATCCGATTTCGAACACGCTCAATATTCATTGCTGTTCGGATTTTCAGTCGATCACGATTTCATTGGGGTGAAATCAACAGACTGGTAATTTGAAAGCTTTTGAAAAATATTGGTGACTGAGTTTTTCGAAATTGATTATGTAATTGATTATATTTTTTCATCAGTATCATTAGGTGTGCTTCAAGTTGATTATAACTACTCGTATATAGGAAATATGTAAATCCCTAGTAGTAGTTTGATAAATATCACCAATACATCATTCAATCAATTCAAACAATCAATCAATTGTATCTTCAATAATAGTTTTTGGGAAACGCCTAAGCAAAGCTTCTGTTTGTTGCATACTTTCCTAGATCTGGACACGACCATGAATGTAAGTAAGAAAAAAAAAAGAACTGTTCATTCCTTTCAGTAAGAAATAAAATTTCATTATTGAAAGAAATTGATAGAAATCAATGATCAACCCCCAAAAGGATTGGACCAGACAATAAGGCGAAAGGGTGGCAGATCTAAGTGAGATAAAAATCATTCAAAGTAGTTATATAGACGCTAAACTAGGTACAGTTCATCGAGTTCTCTAAAGTCCATTAAGTTTTTTCAACCCTCAGGTGTGAGATGAAGAGTTGTCAAAAAGGCGTAAATGTACCCTTGTTTGTTCTTGTAGAGGATATTTTCAATGAGCAGAAGGGTCTTGTCGTCGACGTTAATAAAGGAAAAATGTCAAAAGGATCTTAATATACCCTGCAGGTTAAGAAAGAAGCCAATGGAATGACGTAACTTCTTGAGCAATAATAATAACAATTGCTTTTATTGATAGGCAAAATAAAAAGAAAAATATATATATATAAACAAAAATATAACCTTCTATCAAATGGCAGGATTCAATTTCTGACCATGCTACCATTCAACCAAAAAACGTGTGCACCTATGTAAACATAAACACAAGTGCACACAAGCAAACATTTCACCAAACAAACACGATTGAAAATATACTACATAAAACGGTATACAAGACACATTGAACACATGTATGCAAGAAAAAGAAACAAAAACGAAAATAGATACTAGCACTTGAAATTCAGCATGCTAGGAATTTCATTCTTGAGCATTTCTTGAATATAATACAATTTGAATTCTTTAGTTCGTTAGGTAATTTGTTAAAGAGCTAGGTTCTGCAATAAGAAAACGATCCACGATAATGAGAAGTTTTGTGGTGAGGGGGAGTAAGCAAGTTCTTGAATCTCAAATTAAGATTATGAATGTCGGTCCGAAACCTGGGTTTGTTGTAGAGATAAGCAGGCTTCATGTGATTTATTATTTTGTGAAATAAAGTACATGCATGTAAGATACGCCGATTTTCCATATTCAACCAACCCAGTTTTGGTAAGTGATGTGTCACATGATCCCGTCTCCGCGAACCAGTGATCAATCTGACGCATGAGTTCTGTAATACTTGCAGTCTTCTCTTATCGGTTTGTAACAGATAAGGACCGTACACCACATCAGCATGGGATAAAATAAGTACATGGCAAAGAATTTGGTTACATTGGCGATTCAGTAGTTTACGGTTACGGTAGATTGTTTTGAGCTTACATTACCCTCTTTTCAAAATTAGCGAGACATGCGATGAAAATCTTAGCGACGGATTTATCAGCAAACCAAGGTTTTTTATATTGTCATCTTCGGCTTTTATTGGTAACGACACGTTATCGATAGTGATGCTTATATTGTTCAAGCATTTTTCATAGTTGCTGACCTCCTAGAAAGCATGACAAACGATTTGTTGATATTCACAGAAAGACAATATTTTTCCGAGAGTTCAGTCAGACTTTTCAAATCTATATTAATTTTTCGGCGACTATCATCTACAGAAGATTCCTCGAAATGCATGTATATCTGCGTATCATCAGCGTAACTATGTATGTTTGTGTAACGAAGGCACTGAGAAAATTGGGAGGTATATATTACAAACAAAAGTGGTCCTAGGATGGACCCCTGCGGGACACCATTCCTAGTAGCAAGAAAATTCGATTTTGTTCAATATAACACACTGATAGCGATCACTAAGATAGTTTTTCATGAGTTCAACTAAGTTGGGTGAAAATCTGAGATATTTTAACAAAACCAATAAAAGCTGATGGCTAATAGTGTCGAAAGCTTTAAGTAAACACAAATTATTACTATCAACCGAAGCATGAATATCGTCCATAACTTTCAACAGTACAGTTGTACAGCTATGTTCAGCTCGAAAACCTGACTGAGTAGGATGCAGTATATTAAATGTATCAAGATATTCGTGAATTTGAAAGTTCATGATTTTTTCCGGCGTTTTTGAAATTGCACAGAGGATGCTAATTGGGCGAAGTTCATTGATACTCTGGGGATTTGCGGTTTTTGGTAACGGGATAAATTGATATTTTTTCCATAATGAGGGATATACTGATTGTTGGATGCATATATTGAATATATCTGTGACATGGGGAATGATGAAAGGACAACAAAGCAATGCTATTTTGATGCTCATATTATCGGCACCAACCGCATTGGATTTTATTGAGAGAAATGTTGTATACACCTCATTCTCCGTTATGTCATGGAAAGCAAAACTGTTGTTGGAGAAAAATGATAATATATTATTACCTGGATTCGAGATGAGTGAAGAGCTATTACAATTGAAATCTGCAAACCAGTTGTTGTTTTTGATAGAGCCTAGAGTCCTTATAAATATTGCAAACAAGCAATAATCGGTCAGAATAATAGAATAATTAAAGGACCTACACAAACTGATACACTAACATATAATGTTGAAATGAAAGACATGAGAAATCGTAATGAGCCCATTAGGTTGCAGAGTTTTCTATAGTCTTGTAAGTTAGGTATATAAGTCAGACAGTACCCAAACAGATGGAAAGGTTAGTTTTTGTTGTTTATTGCCTTCATATTTCAGACTTGGTCTTGAACCACCGACCAACACGGCAGTCAATTCGAGTGAGTGAACAAATCACCCAACCCGAACCGCTTGGCTACCGGCCGACCGCAATGTTTTTAAAGAATATCTCGATCAACAGCTCATCCTTATGTAGCCACAGGAGTAGAGTGTAGTTGCAAAGCCTCGATAGATAATAACATTATCCTGAGGTGGGTAAGGGCAAGATAGGTGTAAAGGTAATCGCATTGCCGACTCTTTAGCCAAGGAAGTGGCTGGACTGAGAATTTCAGGACCCAGTGGCACTCACGGCCTGATGACACCGACAATTGCGGAACTAGTCAAACGTTACACCCATGCAATCTTGCCACGATCACCCTGAGCGACCCTGGGAAGCTGGCGCCGAAGAAATATCTGGCGATGACCAGGAGAAATATATGTATGAAAGTAGTATTTCTAACTGGCCACTGTCAACTGAGGAAACACCTCCATAGTATGGGGCTAGTGGACACACCTCTATGCAGGATGTGTGAACAGAAAGAATAAACTGTCAGGCATGTCCTATTCGAGTGTCCAGAGTTATAATCAATAAGAAAGTGTGCGTTTGGCGAGTCTCGGCCTTCACCTGCCGAAATGAGGAAGATGTCTTCCAGTGACCTGTCCACATTCCTGGATAGGACAGGATGGACGATGACCTAGGAGGACAACTTCTCGGGAGGATGTACAATGAGTCACATGTAGCCTAAGTTTTGTGGTGTTACGTTTCAATTTAGCACTAGATCAAAACTGCTTCTATGTGACCTTTCAAAACACTATCTTACCTTTTAAGATCTTTATTCAAAGGATATTAACAATGTGATTCAGTTATAAGTTGATTTTATTCATTTAACATCATAGTAATGGGAATCTTCCGTTCCATAGAAAACTATACCTGAAATGTACAAGAATATATGTATGCTCCCTGACTAACTGCTTTGACCAGTACTTACACATTCTCCTATTGCCAATTGACGTTGGAGATCCAAACTTCCTCGCTAGGATGAAATAGATGTTATTGTTTGTTTCTCAGTTTACTTCACTTATCATTTGTTGTCTGCCTTATTCTCTATACCTTCCTAAGAATATTTCTTGCATAGATCGTTATTCATCACTTCCAGAAGGATTACTTTCATATTAGAGCCATATCGCCTGAAAAACAATATTAGTTAGCTCTGGGTTTCTGAATACTGTTTGAAATTTTCCGTAAATATTCTGCACAATCTGAATGCTCAAATATTCGTACTGAATGGAAAAGTGGTGGCGACTTACCTTATGTGTTTCTATTCCATGGCATGAATAAGTATCGGTAAATAGTTGAAAATAGGTTGGAGTCAATATTTTTGTAAACATTCAATTCAGCTGACGAAATGAAATTGTCCTAAGCTAATATTTTGCTGTTTTTTAATTGTTTATTATAATCTTTCTTGAAACTCCTGAAGACAGCAATGTCAACAGGTTTTTTGCTGACCTCTGAAATAGCTTTGAGAACTAGCTGAGGTGTTACCCCAGGGCTAGTACTAGAGTGCCACCAAGATTTAGCCAAATCCTTGGTAGATAATAACATTATCCTGAGGTGGGTCAAAGGGCACGACAAGAGTAAAGGTAATCGCATTGCCGACTCTTTAGCCAAGGAAGTGGCTGGACTAAGAATTTCAGGACCCAGTGGCACCTACGGCCTGATGACATCGACAATTGCGGAACTAGCCAAACGTTACACCCATGCTCAATCCCTAAAGAGATGGGATGGAATCGAAGGATGCAATCTTGCCACGATCACCCTGAGCAACCGTGGGAAGCTGGCGCCGAATAAATATCTGGCGATGACCAGGAGAAATAGGATTTCTAACTTGCCACTGTCAACTAAGGAAACACCGCCATAATATGGAGCTAGTGGACACACCTCTATGCAGGATGTGTGAACAGGAAGATGAGACTGTCAGGCATGTCCTATGCGAGTGTCCAGAGTTATCATCAATAAGAAAGTGTGCGTTTGGCGATTCTTGGCCTACATCTGCCGAAATAAGGGAGATATCTTCCAGTGACCTGTCCACCTTCCTGGATAGGACAGGATGGACAATGACCTAGGAGGACAACTTCTCGGGAGGATGTACAATGAGTCACATGTAGCCTAAGTTTTGTAGGCCTACACTCACTTTCCCTTCTCTACAGATACAGAGTGTTGTTGCTGTCGATGTGAGTCTCTTGTTGAATTAGTTCCAATTCTATGAAAGAGTTGTAGCGATCTTGTTTGATACTGAAGACCAAATCAGCTGACTAGACCAAAGATGCTTCGAATTCTGCTATTCTATGATTACCGACCATGCAGAGAAGAGGATCGAAACATCTGAGACTGCAACTCTCCGTCAGTATCATTTCATTACAGAGACAAGATTCCACTGCCTCCTAGTTTTTGAATAATATATAATCGTGGAAAAATTGATTCAGAATGTAAACTCCTGAAGGCCAGGTCGCAGTGGATACTAGGTAGTTTCTTCCACCAATGAGTGTCTATCCGAAAATGGAGCAAAATGCTTCTTATAACCTGCAGGAGGAGAAAATCTAGGATGAATTTCGGTAGACAGGTATATCAACTGCAAAGAAAAAACAAGATTCAACCAATACCATGAAAAAATGCAGATCTATTTCAGTGCATGAGAAACTTGATGAATCACGTTTTTGTAACTCTAAGAAACGATTCAATTGTTTTCACTGAAAGTTAATGAACCTTCATGGTGGTAACACTTGTTAGCAAGTAGAAAGAGCAAATATAATCAAAGATCATGTCCTTTGTAACAATTGTATCAATATTGATTCGCCTCTTACTTATATGATTCAACTTTTTCATGAGTGAGGAGTATTGTAGTATATAGTGGAATACTGTTAGTGAGATCCATGATATTACATAGAATACTTCTTTGTTACAATACGAATGTATAGGTCCTCCCAAATCCAATAGTACTTATTAAGTAATTAGCTATTCAGATAGGCGTAACGGAGAAGAATAAGAAAAAAATTTAATTGAATGAAATTAAATCTGACCTCTTTTCACAATTTCTCAATGACTTTACAGTGTAATGCGACAGCCATCAACATATATGATAATAACTCCCTCCTAACTCTCCTATTGAGTTATTCTTCACATTTCAATTCAGAAACCTATTAATTTCTGGATTTATTGCAGCTATTAGAGTGGCAGGTAGTCCGATAATAATCCAAAGCAATAAAATATGCAAATGTTCTCTGAAAATTTACTACATCTTGAGACTAATACACTTACTTGCCATTTTGGTAATGGAATCAAATATGTCGCTAATAACTCTACTACCTTCCTCCCAAATTGTCAGAAGAAATAATAGGAGTAATTATGACTAGCTAACAACAATTAGGAGTCGGTGTTAATGGGGAAACAAATTTATACTTTGAACTACAGATTGTTTCAAAGGTTTTGTCCGTTTTTATGAGTCTAATTTAAACTGAATCATCTCAGTGAATACTCATTCAATTCAATTCAATAGGAACAAGTGTCTATGAGTACACGTTTGCCAACGTAACACAAATCGACTAGTTCTGTCAGCATGAAAACTAAACGCTCAGGATTCGATGAAGTAGATGAAAGCCGTTTTTGTCTGGTCCTAATTGAAGAAGGTTCTACTGGTAAGAAAGTTATCGAAGTGCTTGAAAAAATGGTAGTCGATTAGCAAGATATTTGGGGAATATAGTGGGTAAAGCAGAACTTTAACGCTCGATTCATTTGATTTTTGGACAGTGATTTGTGAAATTTGAGGACAGGCGTTGTCGTGGAGCAGCATTGAACCTCTTCTGTTGACCTGTGCCAACTGTTGCTGATGTAATTGTCTTTACATTTCGTCGATTCCCCCATAGTAGGACTCTACTGTGATGGTATGCAGAAAGTTATAGTGAATTACATCAGCCGATGACAACCATGCAGTAACGATGGTTTTTTTTGTGAGTTTTTGCCTTTGTGAAGTGCCTGAGTGGCTTATCGGTATCCAACCACTGTCCTGAAGAGAGCCATCCGCCTAATTGGAGAAGCCAACATCACTAGTAATCTTGATAGTCAAAGAAAGGTTGTAGATGTGTCTCTCTTTTATAGTTTACTTTCACGGGAGGTGTTCAAGTGACTTGGCACATTCAATTTCACCAAGAGCGGTACATATCAGAAATATGCGATGGACTGAGGCTGCTCATCATTTTGAGGTTCAACTCAGTACACCTCGAAGTTCACTGTTTGAAAACTCTTCCATCTGGAGAACTGCGTTTATGTGGAATACACTTTCTGAGAACGATTTTACTATAGTGCTTGTGTTTCCTCCTTAAAAAAATTAAGAGGATCGTTTCGGTTGCGCAAGAGCAAAGAAGAACAATTCTGTCGTTCGTGGGGCACCCAGTTTTTGACTTTTTGACTTTCGCAGTACTTTAAACTCTGCAACACTATCATTGCCAAATGCCTGTATATACCACGACACACTATAGTAAATAATTATGAGATATGGAGCTGCACAAATACAACAATAATACGAGCAAAAATTTTGAAGCATCCCAATGAAAATATACTTGAACCGACTTCAGATCGATAGGCTTTGGCATATTTGCAAAAGTACCTCTTCCATAAAAGAATACACGATTTCGCCGATAAGTCAGATAATTTTTGTGGGAAACCTCTGCCAAATTCAACTCCCTAGAGGTCTACTTTGTGAGACCAGATTGCGTGCAACTTTCAACCAGTCTACGTCTGTAATGTCAATCAATTTATCTCTAATAATAATAATCGAACTCAGGGGTATAACTGTGGCAGCCTCAGTAACTGAGGGCACAACTTCACTGATTAATTTCGTGGAGATGACATCTACCTTCATGCTTGTTATGGAAAGGATCTCCCTCAGTCCTAAATGGTGGTGCAACGGATCGTCTCTGGAGTTATGAAAGATCCTGGATGCCGGAGGAAAAAATCAACACAAAATCCAATAGATCTGATCCTTCTCGGAACTGTCGAGGAAGAAAGTTGCTGCTACAGATATTCTTACCGTTTTGTCTCACTCTCCTCCTACGGAGGAGTGAAGCAACAACCCAACGTGAATCCTCAAAACTGATACATCTTTGAAGGAGTCCTTCTTCCATAATAGGGAGGCTGTGGTCTTTTGAGTTGGGAGTATCTCCATACTAGAATGATGTTGGATGGTGGCTGTAAAGTTACTTGGAGTTCAGATCTTGTTGTCTACATAGAGCGCGACTATGAGAGAGAGAGCAGAATTAGGAACATTTCCATTTGGGAAATTCAATAATATTTCTTTAGTTTTCATCACTGAACCAGGAGATCAGAACTCTGTTACAGAGTTGGACCCGTTCAGCAAAGGACCTACCCCATAGCTGCAGAGATCGCGACTATATGCAAATAATCTAATGCGTGGGATTTTTGAAGGGATTATTGAAGGTTTCAGCTCATTGAAGTACCTGACGAGCACTCGTACTTTCTTCAGATCGATTGGGCTGGATTCGGAAACTGAAGGTGGCTTCCCAAGATGGTGTCTTCAACAGCTTAGTTTACCGCAGTCACTGATGAGTGTAGAGGTTTCTGACACCAGCATATGTTATATTGATATTTATTTTAGGTTTTTAGCCATGACTAAGACGAATATTGCTCGAAAATAGAAGTAGGAATGAATGGTGTATTAACTTTTTCTCTTCGGCCCTCAAAACCTCTAATCAGAGGGTTCTTTCAGAATGATTGTACTGTACACAGAATGAAGAGTACTTGATGGAAGTCTGCCATTCTTGACAAACTGCTTCTGTTTAGAGCAGCTGATTTTCGGAATCGATAATCACTATCCTCAAGGGATGAGTAAGAATAATAACCATAACTCCACTGTTCACCACTCAACTGGACATGAACAGGAACGTATTCCGTTATTACAGAAAAATTAGATAGAAGGTAACGTGTCAGGTCTACTAACCCATCCGATTCTTACATACTCAAACAAATAATCGACTGACTGAAACATTCTGAGCCATTTTCATCTCATGCGTAAGTCAAACAGAGCTTTGCCGAGCAATTTTGAAGTTGAAGTTAGGAATTGTTTAGTAATTTAAGTTGAACCGCAAGTCGGCCTGATTGGCGTCAGACTCGCGGCCCAAACTAACCGCAGACCGGACTCCGGACTCCGGTATTCTGTACTGGTCCGGTTATTAGCCGGCTGCGATGAGGATTGTTCGCATGTTGGAAGAGACACGTTTCGCCAAATAATTGATATCAAACTATGCAATGAATTTCTTGATGGAAATGTTTGCTGTACAGGACGATAGGCGTCTCAAAACGGGGGTTTGGATTTCAGTATTGATAGGGATCAGAGAAGGAGAGAGGGTTTGCGAAAGTTGCAGAGGGTACAAATCAGAAATACAACCGAAAAAAAAAATTGAACTAGCTGGGATTCCTTCATGAACAACCACCGTCAGACTCAGAAATTTGTGTGGGTTAACGACTGGCAAGGTTTAATTTTTCAACCATCGTTTTCTAGCACGGGACTGACAATACAAAGTTGAAACTGGTCGTCTGTTCATCGGGCTCAAACCACCGTTCATTATAGCGATCAAATGCAAGAGCAGAACGGACCATTCATGCTAACCAACCGGTTATCAGTACTACTACTGATAGATGTCCACGGTATCTACCACTTTGGTAACTAGCCTTGTGCAAAGGCGATGTCCATCTGTCATGATACCTAATTCGTCATCGTAATATGATTTATTCATTTATTCGTGATACAATACACTACAGGACATAGCCCAATTACAGAGCAGGAAATAACAGAGTATAATAAATAAATCACAAACAAGTGACTGTGAAGTCTACAAACACTACTAACAACACAAACAAGTGACTATAAAGACTACATATTTTATATTTATAGATGACAAAACAATTATTTCAGGAAGAGGGATTTTATATCTGACAATTTGCAACCAAATATATCTGAATTATCGCTAAGAGAGTTTGTCACTTTACACATGGTCACAGGATCGCAGAATTCTACAGAATATTTGTGCGAGATGTTTTTATATAGAAAGTACTCGGGTGTCTGGAACAGATTCTAGGAATGCAAATATTAAACTTTTCCAGTAATGTTGGGCAGCCAACTATGCTTTTGATAATTTTATAGGTTAGTACAACACTATAATATTCACGCCTTTTTTCGAGACTGAAAAAGTTATGCTATTGTAGCAATTCAGAGTGGGTTGTTCCTATTGGAGGATTAATGCCATCAGGTTTTAGGCTGAGCCGTTTTGAAAATCGTCGTTGAATTGCTTCTATTCTATCTATATGATATTGATAAAAGGGACTCCACACAACATAAAATAAAGTTTTTAAGGTCAAAGTTTCTTTGAAATCAGTACTGTTATGTGCAATTAATCCGTACAAATGACAGAAGAAAATTACAATATTATCGATATGCCTAATAAATGATAATGTCAAATGTGACGCCAAGATCAGTACATTTTTTTGGTCTCACAAGGGAAACGTTTTCTATTGGATAATCAAAGATCAATATCAACACAGATTTGCATAAAACATTACTATACTCAGAGAATCATGGACTGAAAATCAATCCAAATAAAACTTTGGCCCTATTCATAGGGTCTCAAAGACAAATAGTTGAAGCTCAGTGTAATTTTAGGCTTACTCTCGATAACGCAGACATTGACTGGGTAGACAGTGCTAAAAATCTTGGCGTAACCATAGATAGCTCTTTGTCTTTCCACGAACATGTCGACATTGATTATTGAATTGGTACAATCGTCATAATTCCAAATGATTTTAAATATTTCAAAATATGAAAAATGAATTTCATAAAATTAAGTTATCTATACAATTTGTCACTGATTTTCAACATATTCTGAAAGGAGTATATTTTTAGGAGAGATTAATTTTTGAGGAAGAACGTTTTTGGCCTTCTACGTCTCAATCTTGATACAAAAAATGTGGGAATCTTCCAAAGGAAGAAAAAAAGCAATTAATTCAAACAAGTTAACTATATACAAATTTTTTTTCTGATTGATTCAGCCGTTACTTGATGAAAATCTGTAGTACAAACTAAACCATAAACGACTTGATATATGTATGTCAATCACTACATAGAAGCTACTATGAATAGCATGATATTTTTGACAATAGAATTTGTGGAGATCAAATTGTTTTCGGTTTACTTTGTGAAATATGAACAAAGATGTGTAGATCATGCAGACGTATTTTTCAGATACAAACTGGAAGAAAATCCCCCTCGAAACTTACCTTACCAGTACCAATTTTTTTCTCAAAAATTAATCCCCTTTCAATTTGATTTCTTTATTGTTTCGTGGACATTTTCAAAACTGCACTAACATCTGAATTTTTTTGAGTACGAAGTCTGTGATGAAATTGTTTCGAAAAGAATATTCACTCAACCTGGATATCAGATACAATTATGTGAATTCCATCGGTTCAAACTCGCACAATTATCGTCGATTGTAATTCACAATGGCACCAGTTCGTTATCAGAACTGCACACGCAGGATATTTTCTGCGTTGCTGGCTCGTCTTTCAATGACAATTAATCGTTTCAACGTTCCATAAATTTCATAAACATGAATGGCTTACGCAATTGCGAACAATCGAATCAAAATCCTACACCGTATAAAGTTCATTATTGAGAAGAACTCTTAATAAAAAACTAACTTGGTACTTTCCAAAATCCGGTATATTTTCTGAAATTCAGCTTCACAACGATTGTCAAAATGTTCATTTTAATCTTTTTCGGTTCTCTGCTTACGAGGGAAGTCTGAAAAGTTTCCGGCTGGACATGAATATAGCACTAGTAAATAAAAACTGGTGAATTTCGTTGGTCATCTGTTAACAGTAACTCGCCAAAGTTTCTGCCACTTTGGGCGCAAAGTTGTTATGTAACAGTCGTTTGAGCGAGTTGATGTGAATGTTTTTATGAAAATGGACAGAATCGAGTATCTAGCTGTCATGGAATATTTGTTCTTGAAATCACGCAAATCAAAGATGAATTGGTTCTGTTTATGGGGACTCACCCTCATTTAACACAATTACATTTCGGACAGCTGAATTCAAACGTCGCCGTAAGAGCTTGGGAGACGATGAACGTTCGGAATGTCCAAAAACTCGACGAAAACATCGTCAAAGTTCGCCAAATGGCAATAGACGACCGCCGAATTGAAGTGAGAGAGATAGCCGAGGTTATGAATATGTCAAGAGAATGTTGTCCCGCGCAATCTATGATTTTTGTGGTTAACTTGTTTATTCTACATCAACATGCATTGTATGTAGTTTTTGTAACCACCTCGGTGACATAGTTGTGATCACCTCGTTCAGAGTCGGAAACTATACCGAGTTCATCAGCTGTTCGGGCAACTGCCTTAAAGAGAAATGCTTCAGTTTCTGCTTTCTCATGGTCACGGACCATGCAGAGAAGGAGATCCGAACTCCTGACGACTTCACAGGCTGTATCCAGTACCATTCTGTCATGTAGACACTTCAAACTCAAAAGTCCATGGCCTCCCTGTTTTCGGGCGAAGTACAACCGTAAGATGCGATTTGGGATGAAGACTCCTCTTAGTGTTTGGTAGCTGAAGCTACCAAACACTAAGATCTAGACCCATTGTGATTGGCAAGCAATTTATCCCTAATTCCCTGATTGTGGAATTATTTGTTTTTGTTTATTCTGAGTTTGCAGCTGTTGCGACCTGTATGTTCGATATTAATTTGAACATCAAACAAACATACATTTAAATAGGAAATAATAATACACAGCTTCAATTGGAACTTACTATATTGACGGCCAAATACATACTACTGTAATGGAAAATTTTGGAAAATATGTTAAATATACCTATTTAAGCAATGTTTCCTCTAAAGTTCTGGAACATATTTCACTATTTTTATACATTCATAAGTATTCCGAAAATCATATGAACTTTTATTTTTTCATTCATGTAACTAGGCTTTAATAGCTTGTGTGGATAAAAAATAAATGAATGAATAAATAAAGAGAGCAACTTTCTCATTAGCGACATTTTTCCCTTAGTGAATCTCATCACTTTACATTTCATCAATTCGTTAGTTCACCACTGACATTACCTACAGAAATTACTACTTTCCGCTCGAATATATATTAAAACACTGGACTTATACTAAACCGCAACTGTCAGTTCCTCCTCAATTAACGACTAAAAAGTACGACAACTCTGGGAAAGTTTTCCGAACTCAGCAGAGAAAACTCGCCCACTTTTCTCCGAACTCTCCTTCCCCGAGATTACCCAATTCATTTACTCTAACGCAATTTTCATCACCTAATTTGCTGGCCGGTTTAATCCTGACCCTTTCAAATTAACATCAAAACTATATCAAAAGTTCAGCTTTCGCAAATTTGGCGTGAGTGACCGGAAGTGCGAGTGCAGAGCCTTTGGAGACAACAGTTGTTGTCCCGAGGCTGGCTTCCTCTGTAACAACTTCGTGAACTTACAACCGAATTTCTGAAATTATCCCAATTCGCCCCGGGGATGAACCAGTTCTGTTTGAAGGGAATACTCCCTTCAGGAGCTTACGCAAGGGAACTCTGGCACCAATGTCGAACTGTGACTAAGCAGGAAGTTATTTTCATTCATTTGTCATTTGTGTCCAACGAGAAAATAATACGACAGGAAGTATTACTGAGATTTTAATTCTTGTGTTTGCGTAAGTTTTTGAAAAGTGTTCAATTAGACAGAAGAAGGTCCAAAACTCGCTAACGAAACTAAAAAAAATTGAACTTTCCGCATACAATGTGAAACTTCCTCATTTAACTCAATATATTAAGGAGAGACCAATGGATTTCATATGATGAAAATTATTCCCAGTTTTCAAAATGAGAGATCTCTGGTTATGCATGGAATACGTGAGAAACTAGTGAAGAAATATCAGAAGAAATTTCACAAACTCTGCTTGGACTATCAATATCATATAACGGTTATCTCAAACGGAAAATACCCTTTTCGAAAATTCAAAGTATCATAAAGCCTGGGATTATCCGATGATGAATTTGGTTCAACTTTTTGAGTCACTTGAACGTTCCAAAATTCAAATGGCTAGACTCGAAGGTGTTATGTCCAAAGAATCTGGTGCCTAGTTGAATGCTTTTTCTGTACTTCCTGTACTGCATCTTTCAGAATTTCGATAGGTCTTCAATTAGATTCTTCATTTTGTGTTAGTCATGAGTGCAGATGTTGAACCACTGTAGAAAATAATGGTCACCATGGCCTGAGTTGTAAATTTAGTTCTGGCAGATTTTCGAAACATCATTCCATTGATGACCTTATGAAAAGAGCTCTAGCTCAGTTCTTGAACTTCTTGGTGTCTGTCGAGATAATGGAAAGCATCCAGGCATAGACACAGTTGCATCTTCACACTTTGTCGCTACGTCTAATTTCAGTGGTGCAGCTGCTATGATTGCAAAAAATCAAAATTTCGGAAACACTCCACTTTGCTGAATTCCTACTGTTTCTTTCCTGTTGCAATTGCGGTGTTTTTGGATTTCGTGCTCCTGAATTGTTGGAAGAAATGATGAGGAGAATCATCGCATTCGTGATTACTCAAATGAAAACAGCAGTGGAAAAGCTATCATCAACAGCTACAATAGAATCAGACCAGTGATACATTCTTCAGTCAAAATCCTCTGGGTTCAATGGATTGAAAAATATTGGCAACACCTTTTTCACAACAGAGGAAACATTGGGTAGACATGAAAAACCAACGTGTTCAAATTGAAAAGAAAGGAAACAATACGAAAAGGAAAAAACGAATTTGCTTCTTTGGGAGTTTTGAAATGTTATTTTTGACCTGTTAATTTTTAAGTCATGCAGTATTTCAAAGTTGAATATCATTGAAGCGAAAAGCAAAATATTCATTCGTTTCAGGAACTTTTCAAGAGAGTACAAAAATATGAAAAAAATTTGCAAATTTTTGAAAAGAGTAACGTTAATTCCCCTGAAAATAAGAGACCTGTCACAGACCTGATTTAGTTAGGCGAGAGCTCTTTTGGGGTCTATTGCGAGCTAAGTCGGACTTTCAATTGTGTCAATCATGAAAAATTATTACTGAAATTAGAGCCATATGGACCCGTTGGTTGGGCTACCTATCGGGCGCGTCCACAGGTAGCGGATAGGGGAACGGCCAGGGGACTGGAGGCCCTGTCTGGTAAGCCAATGTGGCCTTACGGACGGGGTCGCTGGACTCCTGGTCAATGGCAGAAATAAGTAGGATGAGAGGAACTAACACTCCCCAAAAGCCTTTGCAAAACATGCCCCCGTGGACCAGCCTACCCAAGCTAAGGTGTAAGGAATCGTGCCGACAGCTGAATGGCCGCAGGGTGATGCGGTTACGAACGAACCCCATTGGGGAACTGGGCGAAACCTCATTGTTATCAGCCTACCTCCGGTAATGCGGGGCTCTGCCAGACCAACTCTTCTCTGCTACTCGTGGAACACACATGATTGAAACAAACACAGAAATCAAAAACAAAAACCAATCCCGAGGCTGGACAGGAGTGCTCACCTCAATCTAAGTCGGTGGCTGGGGATAAGCAGAAATTTTCTCCCCAATCTACGACTTGGAATGAGGCTGGACATAGCAGATCACTTCGTGATGTAATACAAAGGCCAAGGCTTTAGCGCATTTGCGAAGCCGAGGCCGAAAGGAGAAAGAGAGCGAAGGAGGCAGGAGTAGCAGCAACTATAAGTGCACCCTTCTCCCCCACCCCCACTTCACCTCCAACAGCAAGGGCACTTCCTGTGGCAGGCGCCAAGAGCTCCGCCATGAATAAAGGCAAGGAACCGGCTGCTCCTACAGGAAAGCTCCCTCACTTGTTGAAGAAGCCGCGCAATGACAGTTATATCGCTGCACTTTCCAAAATCTTCGCGAAGGCCATAGTGAGACACCTCAAGGTAGCCAAAGAGAGTGTGTGTTTGGCAAGTCTTGGGGTCACATGTTATAATAATAATAATAATAATAATAACACTTTAGACAAAAATTACATTATATGGTAATCGTCAAGCTTATATAACTACATTTAGCACATGGTACTGTGTTACATGCCAACATTCAGATACTGCAATAAGATAAATAAAATGCAGAAAAGCAACGGAAATGCGTGCTGTCTTTCGAGGTAGTTCTATTATCGAAATAAACAACAACAAACAAGTTACAACAACAGAACATCAACATAATAAAAATATTAATAAAAATAGAAACCATGAATACATAAAGGCCTAAAAATTTTGTGTCTTGTTTTCTCGAATTATTTGTATCATTTGAGCGCAGTGATAAATCTAGATTATATTTTTTTTGTCTATTATGAAAACGACTGAAATTGGTCTTTTCCACGTTAAGCTGAAAGTAATTATCAACGAACCATTCATGTGACACATGTGAGGTGACACATGTGTGTCACATGTGACCCCAAGGGTGACATGTGTGTCATAATGGGTCACATGTGGGTCTACACTCATCCTCCTTACTCTACAGATACAGATACAGTCCTGCGACTGCAGATCGCAGGACTTCAAGTCGCAGGTCGCAGGTGTACAACACTTTTATTTTGCTATCATCTGACTGCTGCAACGTATTACATCAACTGTATCATCATTAGCGATTCACGAATGTTTGAAACTCGCCTCTATACACTTTGGCTCCCTGTATTTCATAAAAAAAGGCTTCATAAAATTTTTATGTTGTTTCTTTTTAGTAATTTAAGTTGAACCGCAAGTCGGCCTGATTGGCGTCAGACTCGCGGCCCAAACTAACCGCAGACCGGACTCCGGACTCCGGTATTCTGCACTGGTCCGATTATTAGCCGGCTGCGATGAGGATTGTTCGCATGTTGGGAGAGACACGTTTCGCCAAATAATTGATATCAAACTATGCAATGAATTTCTTGATGGAAATGTTTGGTGTACAGGACGATAGGCGTCTCAAAACGGGGGTTTGGATTTCAGTCTCGATAGGAATCAGAGAAGGAGAGAGGGTTTGCGAAAGTTGCAGAGGGTACAAATCAGAAATACTACCGAAAAATAATTGAACTAGCTGGGATTCCTTCACGAACAATAACCCTCAGACTTAGAAATTTGTGGGGGTTAACGACTGGCAAGGTTTAATTTTTCAACCATCGTTTTCTAGCACGGGACTGACAATACACAATCAAAACTGGTGGTCTGTTCATCGGGCTCAAACCACTGTTCTTTATAGTGATCAAATGCAAGAGCAGAACGGACCGTTCATGCTAACCAACCGGTTATCAGTAGGTACTACTACTGATAGATGTCCACGGCATCTACCACTTTGGTCACTAGCCTTGTGCGTAGGCGATGTCCATCTGTCATGATACCTTATTCATCATCGATATATGATTTATTTATTTATTCGTGATACAATACACTACAGAAAATAGCCCAATTACAGAGCAGGAAATAATAGAGTATAATAAATAAATCACAAACAAGTGACTGTAAAGTCTACAAACACTACTAACAATACAAACAAGTGACTATAAAGACTACATATTTTATATTTATTATAGGTGACAAAACAATTATTTTAGGAAGTGGGATTTTATATCTGACAATTTGCAACTTAATATATCTGAATTATCGCTAAGAGAGTTTGTCACTTTACACATGGTAAGGATCGCAGAATTCTACAGAATATTTGTGCGAGATGTTTTTATATAGAAAGTACTCGTCTGGAATAGATTCCAGGAATACTCACTGTATAGGACATGACCTTACATTTATCCGGATTTAGCGACAAATTACTTTCAATAACCCAAATGCGAAACTTCTCTAGTGTCGACATTGATTAATTGAATTGGTACAATCGTCATGATTCCAAATGATTTTAAATATTTCAAAATATGAAAAATGAATTTCATTAAAATTAGGTTATCTATACAATTTGTCACTGATTTTCAACATATTCTGAAAGGAGTATATTTTTAGGAGAGATTAATTTTTGAGGAAGAATCCCGATTTTCTCAGAAGATGCAGAGGAAATTTAATAAGTTATGGAACTACCATTTTCTCACAAACTCTATAAAAGTCTATCATAAATTTATCCAATTCAGTTTCAAGCAGTTCAACTTTCGATTCCTCATACCGCTGGCCCAATGATGGGGAGAATCTTCGCATCCGTAATTACTCGGATGAAAACAGCAGTGGCGAACATATCATCACTAACTACCACAAAATTAGACGAGTGATACATTCTTCAGTCAAAACCCCCTGGGAATAATGGGTTGATAAATATTGGCAACACCTGTTTTATAACAGAGGGAACTTTGGGTGGACATGAAAAACCAACGTGTTCGAGTTGCAAGAAAAGGAATAAATACCCAAAGTCTGTATCTATCCATAAGTTTTGCCGTAATTCAATAATTCATTTTAAAAGATTGTCTCTAACGGACAAAATCAGATGCAAGTTAAATGTTGCTATTGTATTTCTCTAGATGGATTAGATATGAACAATTATGCAGCAGATAATCTGACTCCTTGTCGTTATAATCTATATGCACTTTCAAAACACAGTGGGTCTACATACTGCGGATATAACACATCATACTGCAGACATCTCTACACGTGACACGAATACAATGGTTGACACTTGTCACCAAGTTCATTAAAATCTCCTGTTAGTGAAGATGCATACATCATCTTTGTGAAAAAGAGGAAACAATTCCGCTCCTTTGGAAATCATGAAATGTTATTTTTGACCTGTTAATTTTGTTATGTCGTATTTCGAAGTTGAATATCATTATATCGAAAATGAACTTTTTCAGACAGTACAAAAATCTGAAAAAATATGCCAGTTTTCAAAAAGAGTAACGTCAAATCACCTAAAATTCACAGACCTGATTTTTTTCAAGGACAAAACACATGTCCTACAGGAAAATCCTTCAGGGGCGACTTCTGAGGGTTGTCGTTCGTAGGGGTGCGACAGCTGGTAAACGGAAAAACAGATTTCAACCAGATTTTGAAAAACGTTCCGCGGAAATTTTTCAATAATTCGTTGATATACAATGAAAAGGGCTTGGAGACAATATGGATCCCTGAGGAACACCAGCGTTGATTGTGATAGTATTCGAGAGATATCCATCGTCGATCAATTGCAGGGAATGTTCTTTCAGGAAGTTGAAGAGACATACACAAAAATGATCCGATTGAGGTAGGCGAGACCCCTATTGGGGATCTATTGCAACCTAAATAGGGATTTCGATTGTGTCAATCATAAAAAATTATTACTGAAATTAGAGACATATGGAGTCGGGGGTATTTCATTTCAATGAATTTCAAGTCTTTTCATAATAGAACTCAGTATGTGAGCAAGAAACATAAATGTAATGATAAGATACTAACAAAAATTCAGAATAACTCAAATTCGAAATGGGAGTACCGCAGGGGTCAATTTTAAGTCCTATCCTCTTCATACTTTACGTTATTGATACAGAATATTTTAGGAAATGAAATGTACGCTGACGTTTCCATGCTAGAAAAATGCAAAATATATATGAACAAATTAATTGCGTACTATAGTGGTAATGACTCACATTTCAACCAGTCCAAAACACAAATCGTGAGGTTTAATACTAGAAAACACTTTTTAGCAAAAACTCACTTTCACATCTGATAATGAGTTGAAGGGCAGTACTGCAGAAGCTGTAAATTTTTTAGGTGTATTTGATGAACAGTTGTCAAAGTTAGGTTGCACCATTTTTCTTTTTAGGAATTGGAAAGATGTACTGGAACAAAATCAGTTGATACATTTTCATCACTCTCAACTAAATTATCGACTAAGGTATGGGTTGTGTCCGTGGGCTAATGCTTTCCATGAACGGGGCGACTGCAGGTCGCAGGACTTCAAGTCGCAGGTCGCAGGTGAACAACACTTCTATTTTGCTATCATCTGACTGCTGCAACGTATTACATCATCTGTATCATCATTAGCGATTCACGAATGTTTGAAACTCGCCTCAATACACTTTGGCTCCCTGTATTTTATAAAAAAAGGCTTCATAAAATTTTTATGTTGTTTCTTAAGTTTTGTCCATTTTGATACCATGTATTATTGAAGCTCCTTATCACAATAAATATTCATTCCACTGAATGGTATATATAGTTAAATGAATGTTTTTGTGAACAATTGTTATAAGCTACTTTTTAGGTCAATTCCATTCCAAACAGCCTGACTAAACCCATCAGAGGGCGTTACAATTCGCCCCAGACAGTCAATTTCTCTTTAAGTGGTCTTCCGCCGAATCTGCATACAATACAGATAAATTCATTGCACCTAATTGAAATCTAGTGGGCTTCGCCCGTCCGTCCGTGGTTATACCTTCTTTATGTGAGACTGATTTACGACTTGGACCACTTTGGGTAATCGAAGAACTAAGAGATCCACCAAATACGATCCCCAATAGAAGTGGTTTTTAGTATCGGATGAAAACAAAATAGTTCGCACCTGAATATGTATTTGAATGTCGACAGTAAATCATGAAAGTAAGTGCATCTTTAAACTCATTTCTGGTAGTTATTTTCTGATAATTTATGAGTCCTCTTCATGAAATTGAAGTAATTGAAATATGGTTATATCTTTTTTCATCAAACAGATCACTGTAATGATATACTTATGAAATATGATTGATTTATTGTCTTGAATCAATAGGTATTTTGCATTGACAGGGATACTTTAGAGCCATCTGTCTGCTCCATTTCTTCCGGATCTGAGAAAAATATTCTAGCTTCATTGCAACAATATGTCTCATGTACCAGTTTTTACAGATGGAATGAATTTTCTCATAGTCATAAATAATAATATTACTATTCAGTATGCCAATGATACTACTATTTATGAACATGAATATCCTGAACATGAATATCCTAAGCAACTAACGTTGAAAAAAATCAATATTTTTTTGCAAACAATAAGTTATGTTTAAATTGAATAACTTTTTTCGAGATCCATTGCCCTAACACCAAACTGATATTTTTGCACTCGACGCGCGTTTCGCCAACAAAGTTAGCACCCTCAGGAGAAGAAAATTGCTACCTAGTCTAGTCTGGTTGATCCTTATATACTTAAATTTTTTACCTGAGGTTGTATACCTGAAGTCCAATATGGAATTTCATGGTAATTAACTACTTGCGAGTTCTTAGTAATTATTCTCTTCCTAACAGAATATTAAAAAGCAGGCTAAACGGGATAGGTCCCTTATCGCCATTCATGTTGTCCTTACATTTTGCTATTTCTGGACTCTCACATGCATCGAGTAGCCAGGTGTCATGCATATTCTTAATCAGTTTAAGATTGTTTTCACCAATTATGTGGTCCTTGTCTGGAGCATGTTGGGCGATACTGTATTTTTCTATCCTTCCGTATTTCATGTGTGCACGATGCTCCTTGAAGCGGGTTTTAATCGCTCGTCGGCTCTGGCCGATGTATTTGCTGATGCAGTCTTGACAACTAATTTCGTAGATCCCCGACTTTTCTGTGTTTTCTAGTCTATCTCTTTGATTACCAAGAAGCTGTTGCAATTTATAAGAAGTTTTATATGCAACTTTCATATTTACTTTATCGAATATCTTCAGATACATTCCCAATGACTCAAATCATTGTCCACAACACAAAATGGCGGCACTGCAATTTCTGGTACACAGGTTAATAACTTTTCCTTTGAAGAAAGATGAGCACGACAATGAAAAGAGAGTGATTTGGTATGTAGCTGAAGCAAACGGTTTTAACCCAGATATAGTTTACAAGATAATTAGAAAATGCAAGTTTAAGGAAGCATTTCGTAAATCTTCGACTTTTCAAAAAGAGGAGAGTAATAACAAGTTTATAGTAATCCCATATGAACCCCAATACACGAGAGCGCTTCAACAGATATTCGATAAAGTAAATATGAAAGTTGCATATGAAACTTCATATAATTTGCAACAGCTTCTTGGCAATCCAAAAGATAGACTTGAAAACACAGAAAGGTCGTGGATTTACGAAATCAGTTGTCAAGATTGCATCAGCAAATACATCGGCCAGAGCCGACGAGCGATTAAAACCCGCTTCAAGGAGCATCGTGCACACATGAAATATGGAAGGATAGAAAAATCCAGTGTCACCCAACATGCTCTGGACAAGGTCCACAGAATTTGTGAAAACAATCTGAAACTGATTAAGCATGTGCATGCCCCAGGCTACTCGATGCATGTGAGAGTCTAGAAATAGTAAAATGTAAGAATAGCATGAATGGCGATGAGGGACCTATCCCGTTGAGCCCGCTTTTTAATCTTCTGTTAGGAAGAGAATAATTACTAAGAACTTACAGGTAGTTAATTACCCAGAAATTCCATATTGGACTACCGGTATACAACCTCAGGTAACAAATTTTAGTATATAAGGATTAACCAGACTAGACTATGTATCAATTTTCTTCTCCTGAGGATGCTAACTTCGTTGGCGAAATGCGCGTCGAGTGCAAAAATATCAGTTTGGTGTTAGGGCAATTGATCTCGAAAAAAGTTATTCAACTTTCACACCAAAGGTTCCAATCTCATCGTTATTTATGTTGAAATGTCAAGAAAACTGAAACAGTTATGTTCACAATAAAAGAACTGAAAGACAGTCAAAAATCCATTAAGTTTTTGAAGGTAACACTGGATCAAAACCTTAATTGGGAAGAACACATCAAAGATCTCTCTACTAAGCTGTACAGCACTCTCTACCTGCTTCGTAGAATCAACAAATTTGTTCTCTTTTATGTTTCGAGAGCAGCTTACATGGGATTATTGCAGTCTAAGCTGTCATACGGTTTTTTGGGGACTTTCAACTGATTGGGAAAGGATATTCGTTTTACAAAAAACGGCCATCAGAATACTGGGAAGAGCAAAACGAACTGACAGATGTAGACCTCTATTTGAACAATTGAATATATTAACAATTACGGCTCTATACATTTTTCAATTTCTTGTGTATTTAAGACAGAAAATATTACCCCTCAAGTTAATAGCAACCATGAATATTTGAACAGAAACGGCTACAATCTTCTTATGCCACAACATCGACTGGCAATTACTCACAAAAGCTTTTTAACTATGGCGATAAAGCCACAAAGCTCTTCAACCATCTACCACCATATATGAGGAAATTACATATGATTAAATTCAGAAAAAGTATAAAAGGGCTGCTGGTTGATCTCTGTCCTCATGACGTAAGTGAATTTTTCAAAAGCATTAAAACCGCTTTGCCTTTTTAATATGTATGTATTAATGTATATGTTTCGTATTATATTTATCTACCTTGACGATGCTGAATCTGTTATACAGATGATAAGCATTGATTGATTGATTGAGAATATTTGATCATAATGACAAAACATGTATAAATAAGTAACTGGAATGTGTGCATGCATACACTCTATAAGTAGTCTATAAATAGATATTGAAATGTCAAAAATACCAACTCACTCTCACACATGGACTGTTCAAAAAATGAGAACCATGAAAATACAATGGCTATTGCAGGATATACGAGAATATTTCGGCCAAGATCTTTATTCAGGTAAGGTATGTCATAAATTGAGTTTGAGAATAGATTTGTGGCAATATATTGCCACAATGATATTATTGTTGTAAATCATGCCTGGAAGAATATAACGCCGGCCGCCGCTGGTGGCCATAAACCAGACGTAACTTGGCTAAAGAGCGCACGAATGTACGATGATTCCCCGCCACTCGAGAAACAGCGAGAATAATACTACCGACTTCGACAGAACTTTGGCGAAATGTCTACGACATTCAATTTCGATATTTAAAGGCCAGCCACGAGGATATTGACACAGTCAAGTGGAAGCTATAGTGCGGTACGCCAAGTGATGTAGTAAGGCGATAGACATTCAAATTATAGTTGAAGTTTAAGTTGAAGTATTTGTTGTATTCAAAGTGAAATAAAGTTCAGTTTGATTATTCAGTATAGTCAATTATTGACCAACCAACGGGTAAAAACGTAGCATTATTTATTATTATTGTGGCAATATTATTGAAATCGAATATTTTTGAGTTTCGTGAATGGTTATAAATGAAAAAAAATGTGAATGTTTTTCAATCAGGCCTTGCTAAATAGAAAAAAATGGAATGCATATAACTTTTTCACATCAACATGAAAGCAAAACCTCTTTTATACAATATAAATTCCAGTCAAACTTCTTGAACTGTAGTCAGAACATCCCATACTTGATTATCAACTCCATATTGTACACAATATGTACTTCTCTCGTATTGTTAGAGTCTAACATGAGCAACAATACTCGAGCCCTATTGCTGCTGCCGATGTAGACAGAAATTTGAGTCGTTTTCCTCGAGGGTACGAAAGTTGAAATGTTATCATAACAAAACAATGGCTAAAGCAATAACGGGCATGGAGCGAGATTTTGACGTCATAGTGCCCGTTCCTAGACATAACATGGCATCGGCGGATTCGAATTGGAGACTCTCGGGACACTTGGAAGTTCGCTGGTCACCACTGGAATTGGGAAAGTTTCGAATATGCAATTGACTGGAAGAGATTTGAGTGTGAACTCCAAATGTTGATGAATGGAGATGTGGTTATTAGGCTTACAAGGTGTATACAGAGAAGTCTAGGAGAGATAGCTATCGAATGTCATATAATTGCTTTCGAGGGCATTTTACGTTACTTGGTGATAGAATAAGATTAATTTTCTTCGAACAGAAGTCACATGTCAAATTGGGTCGGTTTAATTCTACCGTTAAGTGGCGATCTATCAAGGAAACGTTAAGTGCTCGACCACCTAAGGCTATGAAATTGTTTCTCATGGATTTCAAACTGCTAGTTTGAATCAATGGTTATTCAGTATATCCACATAATTGTTGAATCTATTAATTTCTAAACACTTCAAAATATTGAGTTCGGAACCTGTCTCTTTCAAATGTAATCAAAGAAGTCGCGGTCAACAACCCTTACAAGGTACATATTATCGACTCCATTCTTAAAAATAAAACTGCGGAAACAAGCCATTAACAAGGTCTACTCCACATCTAAGAACAATAATGATCCTTCATAGAGTATTGACATACCCCGGTGGAATCATCAAAAACATCGCTCGTTTTATGAAAAGGACAGACTTGTACGTGGCTTACCAGACAAAAAATTAAAGCAAATCTATTGATAAAAAAAGACAAATCTCCAGTATCAGATAGATCAGGACTATGATAATAATAATGGTAATGTTTATTTGTATGAGTGAATGAATATTGCAAATAATATAACACATACAAAAAACAAATGAACGGAAACATCAAAGAAGCAGTTTAGACTGCTTGTACTTAGTATGAGGTAGTGGAATTCAAAAATTCTTCAACTGAGTGAATTCTCAAGACGGGACGTGATATTTTCAGTAGTATGAAAATATGGAAAAAAAGGGTACCTGCTGATCATGTAATTTACCTCCTGATTACCAAAATGTGAAATTTACTCTACATGTAACTGGATATGTCATTATATCACTTACAAGCACTTTGAACTGCTTCTGCGATTTTTCTGTTTATTTGTTTTTTACAATGTTACATTGTTTTATTTCATTATGAAAATGAACATTTTTTTTACCGTAGTGTGCGCTGGTCAGGCCCTATCCCCCGAAGCCCCGATACATTCGGGAGGGCGCGCCAGCATTATCAACCAATGACCACTCCCCACGCCGTGGGGTAAGTGATCATTTGGTCCGAGATTCATGTGCCCTGAGCAAGTGCAGTGAGCCAAGAATGACAGCCTTCTGCATCTGTGCGGCTGAGATTTCTGCCTTAGTGCGGCAAGCCGTTATGATTTTAAGATTCGAGAGTAAAGAGGACATCATTCCACCAAGGACTCCAATAATCAGAACAACCATATTGATAGAGTGATCTGGATAGAGTCTGCGGAGTTCGAAGAGAAAAATCTCGATATTTTATCCGTTTTTTCTCTTCTTTTCTGACGATCCATGAATCACTTTTATCGTATCATGCATGTTTCACAAGTACTCTCAAGCAATAATGAATTAATGGCAATGAAGATACTCTCCTAAAAGGCACCGCTATGCAATTTCAACCGAACTATTTTCGTCTAACGGCTTTTGTCGACCACCGGCTATTTTCCATAGATTACAGAATGCCGCATTCCCCTTCTTTATAGAGCGTATAAACCCTAAATAGAGGCGTTTTAATTGTAGACACAAGGCCACAGGTTGGCAGTCTTGAGCGTATAAAATACCCGCAAGCTACGGTTTCAGTCATCTTATGGGTAATATTACTATCTACCCTTCCAGCAGAGGTAATTGAACAGGGATGAATGCTTTTAGAAAACAGTCAACATTAAAGTTGAGGTATTTATGAACACCGAACTCAATACTCCTGATTTTCTTTCTGTGGCTGATTTGAAACATTGAAATTGGAATAACTCAAGATCACCACGAATGAACTTGTGTAGAATAGGAAATAGAAAAAGGATCGAATTGTGGCAAAACTATCTGAAATGTTCCAGTTTGTCTGTTCTGAGATGTGAGAAACTTTGCAAATGGTTCCACAGAAAACAGTAGAATTTCTGTAAAAGAAATTACAGTCAACATATCCGGAAAATAGTTTTGACACAGTTGTTTCCGGCTATGATTGATTGAATTGAACACTTGCCATAACACTTACTGAAGATATCAATGAATTAAGTTTGAAAATGCTAATTTCAATTCATCTTTTGCTTTGGTTCAACATTTAGTTAACATAATCAATGATTGTTTCAGAATTCGTTTACTATTTTACCGATTTACAATGACTTATTCTATGCCATTTGATAAGGAACCCTCAATGAACCAGTGGAAGAAGATGAAGAATTATTACCTTACAGAATTTATGACTTTATATAAGGAGAATGGAACGAGAAATATATGCCAGACGGCTGAAGATCAGAAATGAACGTTTCTAAAAAAAGTATACAATGAGAATTAATAATAATAGAGACATATAAAAAAAAGTAATACTAATTATGAAATTATGAAACAAAAAAAAATCAATTTATGCTCCGGAGCGACTTGATTGATTACAACTGCAGGAAAACTCGGAAAAACCTGCAGCACATCATTGGAAGATTTTGAGGCTCCAATAGATTCAAGATATTGCCAGATTATTTAGTGACACGACTATCGTTAAACTCAAAATAGTCCGTTTCGTCTTTGACCAAGGAGTAATAATGACCATATTCAAGGCCAGAACCACAGTGAACAATGCCTGCATGGAGATCATAATAGTGGTCTGGATTGACTGTTGCCTCAGCTATATTTGTTGTCTCATATTAGTCAATTAGTTTGGGGCATATTTAACAACACAATTAATCATCATCCGTTGAAAGTTCAGATGATTCAACAATAAGCTTTGCACGAACTGGTTATCAGTCCGTGCACAGGAAAACGTTAGTTGCTACTCAGCGAACGATTCACACAAGAGAGTATTGATTCTGCTATTTTCCTGCTCACGAAAAGTACTCAACAAGAATCCCAAAAATTCGGAACAATCCTCTTGTTGTCCTAAGGAGTATCTAATGAACTTCAAAGACTCTAGGAAATTGGTTGGTATAAAAGATGACAGATTTTCACGAAACTGCAGCTGCATGAACAGGTGTTTAAGTTTGGTGAAAAAGTAGAAAACAATCTCGTTCTCGTTCATCGTTAAAACCTCGTTCTTGAAATTTTTCATCATGAACACCACTTGTAAAATGCAAGTGTTTCCTAAATTATCTAATCCAGTTTTTTTCGCAAGATTTTCGGGATAACAGCCTATTGATTCATAAGGAAGAACATGTTCAACAGAATCTGCATCATAACCATTTCTCAAACTGCAATCGATCCTTCCAAGTGATGAAGGGTTTCGTAGAAGGATCGATTTGGCTCTTGCTCCATAAAGCACCAGAAGATATTTGACTGATTTTATTCAGATACATACACATTCTTAAATCTTCCATAACATTTTTAATTTTTTCATTTTTTTAATGTTATAAACTTATGTTTTCACACAGTATATCATTCATACATATATGTCGATTTTCATTATAAACAAGTGGTTTGCAATCCTGAAATCGCTTTATTCATTCAGTCTATGTTGTATCTCACTTGTATCGGTATTTGTATCCATCTATTGTGAATAAGGTTATATTATAGGTTCTTTCCAACCTTGAGTCACCAACAGATTTCCAACAGTTTATAAATCGTTGTCAACGCGCATTGTGACATACGATAAAAGGTCGCCTGTTGATCTTTGTTTCCGAAAGCCATATTGATGATCGCTCAAGATATTGAAGCTTTCCAAATATTTGAGGATTTGGTGGTTTACGAGATTCTCCATGATTTTCGATATCATTGATAAGAAAGCGACTGGTCTATAGTTATTTGGAAGAGTTTTCTTGCCCTTTTAGGGAATAGGCTGAACGCGAACCATTTTCCAACAAGAAGGAAAAATTCCTTTTTAGTAAGACCAGTTGAAAAGTCTGCCAGATACTGGTGCGAGTTCATTTACGCACTTTTTGAGTACGATGACGAGCACTTCATCAGGATCAGACGCTTGGTTGATATTGAGCTGTTTGAAAATTTGCCTGTCTAAACGCTGTCCAAAAGTAATTTCCATTATTGTGGATTCCAGTGTGGAAATAGTAGGACTTTTTGTATGGCTCTTGTTGCAATTGAGCCATCTGTTTGAGTTAGTGGTGGATTTATGGATTTCTTAAAGTTCTGATTAACAGCTTTATTTACGGACCAGAAGGATCCAGATCCGTTGGAATTGGCAAGCAGTTTATCCCTAATTCTCCGATTGTGGAGTTATTAACTTTCATTCATCCTCAGTTTTCAGCTGTTGCGAGAATTAATAAACCTGGTTCGGTTTTCGGCACTGGGATTTTTGAGCCACCACCGGTAGGCAAGATTTTTGAAGACGACAGCTTGCTCGCAATTTTTGTTGAACCAAGTTTTGCCGTTCGAGGATCGTTTCATTGAAAAAGAAATATATGCATAAATATATGATTTCTACTTGTTCATAATTCCATAACGAAAGTTCGGAATGCAAACTCAGTGTTGATAAAATTTAAACATGAACCAGATGTTAGATGTTAGATGTTTACTATGCTCTTGTTAATTCTGTTCTATCTTATGATGTGGTTTTATGGGGAGATGCAACAAATATTAACGGGGTCTTTGTTGCTCAGAAACGAATAATTCCTATGCTTCACAATCTACGTCATACTGATCCATGTAGACCTGTTTTCAAGAAGAGGAAGATATTGACAGTACCTTCTCTCTATATTTATAACTGTCGGCTCTTTGTTTTACCATTAACGACTCCTATATCATTGTGAAGTGATCATTTTAAGGAATACAGATATTACATTGTATTGTATTGTTGACTGTATCTATAAAATATTCAGGAGTAACCATAGATGAACATTAAAGATGAAACATACATATATTGAGACGAGGCAAAACTCTCGGAAAGTATCTTATACAAATTCAAATACATCACCAAATTCCTTGAAAAAAAAACGTATCAGAATGGTTCATCACGCATCGGTTGATTTCAGAATGATATAAGAGGTAAAAGGGTGAGAAAATGCACTCAAAGAGCACATTGGAAAGTTGGGAATTCTGCGAAAAGCCTTTGTGGAAATGAACAAACCCTTTTGATATTCATTTGATTTGTTGTACTCCGAATCTAGGATCCTTGACATCTGCCAGCATTATTTGTTTGTTGCATCCTGCTTTGAATTCGAACAAAAATCTATTCTTCGGAGACTATAACATTGTTACGAAACAAGCCACATGTCCAATTATTTCAGAACACCGCTAGCTTCAATTCCTGTTGAAATAAAATGAACTCATTCTCATGGAGGATGCAAGAAGAATATTTGGAGAGAAAAATACACAGTAACCCACTGGTGAGAAGTTTCGTGTATTGGTATAGATATGTGGATGATGTCCTGGTATGCTCCACAGGAACGAACAGACAGTTCATTGAGTTCTTGAATTTCAATAATTCTCTACACCCTTCTATCACATTCACTATGGAGATGAAAAAGGACGTCTCTATACATTTTTTTGGCCCTAACAATAAAAAAATTTAACAACAAATCTAATTTTTTTATTTATCGTCAACACATTCTCAATTGGTCCACCCACCCGTATCAGCACAAAGTAACAGCATTCAACAGTATGATCCACAGACTGATAAGTGTTTTCTTGTCAGAGACGAATTTCAATAAAGGACTGAACATAATAAAACAAATAACCGTCAACAATGAAGGAAGTTTACCCAATTCGAAGAGAACAGAAGGAAACTTATAGAATCTCGACTTACTTAGGCCAAAACACTACAAATGTTTCGAATTTTTTGCACAACAGAGTTGTAAATATTGCTCTCAAAACCATCAACAACTTAGGCATGCACTTTAAGAATAACAAAGATGAAAGTTCAGTTTCAGGAAAATCGGGAGTGTATAAATTATCATGTGTGTCATGTTCGATGTTTTATATAGGTCAAACTGGAAGCACGATCAAAGTCCGCATAAAGGAACACAAAAATAGTTTCCAGAATGGAAAAATAAATTCCACATATGTCACTCATTCAATCACAGATACATAGACTTGTTCTGACGAAGATGAAGACAATGAAGAATGGTGAAGACAGCATCGTTTGAACTGCAGCTGGATTGTTAATTTCTGGAACGCCTCCAGTGAAAAAATAGTCACAAAAGATAATATAGATACTGAATGAATTCTTGATAATGAATACATTATCAGTGAAGCAGTCAACTAATAAAAGTCGAAATACTCCAACTTGCTTTGTGGGTAACTGTAGGCCCCCCTGTTAATAGGAAGTCATCCTATTCTTCTCATTAGCGGTGCTTGCTCTCCATTGCTCATTTTACATATTTTATATATCAATATAATCTTTAGAGATCCAGCCGTCGAAGCTTTTGTCGCCGAATTTTAAATTCTCTTTTATTATCTGTGGAAGTTTGTTTCGAAAAGTGACTCATTTCAAAGTTTGCTGAGAGCAGTTATATTTGCACAAAGGGGATCTAAAGCGATCCCCGAATATTCCTCGTAGTATAATGGATGACTGATTAGTAGCGACGAGGAGTTTTTTAGGATTTTGTTCGGAGTTTTCTTATCATTATCAAAAGCCATTATATTTATGGAGCTTATTAACAGGCGACATTGAGATTTTGGAAATGATGCAGAATTTGAACGTGTTTCGTTCTTTGCTATGCTAATTACAAATTTGAAATCGTATGTTGGATTCTCATATGGAATTATGAGTAATTCACAATATGCTTCACTCACATTCATTCTTACGTAGTGTCGAAAGTCGCAGTTACTTCATTAATTTTTTTCCTCTGCTACGAATACCTCACTCTATTGCTGTGCTCATTTGACAGTGTGTTTCTGATGATTTCGATTTGATCGATATCACGAATAAACGATATCCAATGTTCCCAAAACTGAATATTTGAGCGGAACCATTCTATTTGGAAGTAAAACCTAAATGTGAGGGATATTTCAATATGTTGCATGATCAAGTTTTGGTAAGGATAAGAAAATCATCCAGTTATATCCTTCATCTCGACAGCTCCTCGATTGTAATTGTCTGGATCGACGGATTGGCCACCAAGATTTTCCGATTAGACTCTATGAGACTTTTTCTATGTGGATGGTCAGAATCAGAAGACTACGAGACGCAGAGAATTATAGATGATTCACGGAAAGAAACTACCGAGTGCCATAGGCCGCTAATACCTGCTATTTTTCGGAAGTTAAGATAGTAAATAGAACCTAATTCATACCATTGCACACAAGTTTTTGGTTCTCATTTCGAACTCTTGATATGAACTTTTCTCTTCCTAGTTCTAAATCAGATACAAGTTTATTTTTTATGACGTTGCTTATCATTTCAATGTTCAAATGATTACAGGGTCTGAAACAAAATTAAAAGACCTTTCCAATAAGGTGTCTTTCAACTATCATTTCAATTTGAAATCTTTGACATATTGGTTATTTTGAGAGGAAGATGTCTGACGAGCGATAGATTTTCCAATCAACGAAAGTTGAAGTGTTTCACAATTGTTCAGTCCCCAATATCAAATGATTCATTCAAAGTAGTTCGTTTCAACTTAAATTATCTCTATGAATAATATGGTAACCAAACCATATCCACTTCACCATGGAGAAAGAAAACTAGGTTTTTGGTACATGCACCAGCGGAAATGGGTGTCTGATAACGACAACGTATCAAACACTGACTCATATGGACTACACCAGAAAAAACACTATCGAGAAATAGAAGTGGACATAGGATTGAGGGCTCTGTAACAACTCATTTCATTTCAGAAGATCACAGAGCCCAACAGTGCTGCATCCATATTCCCTTGTAAGACAATTGAACTTTAGTGGAATTGACCATGTTGTGGAAGCAACTTCAAAACTAGCCTCAACAATTACAATACTGGAAAGAAGAAAATGATATCTCTCCTTACGAAGATGCAGTCTATGCAGCTTCTATTACAAGAAGGCACCTATATGCCAACTGAGAAATTGAATGAAATCATCATCTCATAAATTGAATCATCAAAAATTGTTTTAGCAGGTAGGTCCTAGGGAGTCGCTTGGATACCAAAATGAAGGTTATGGAAGGTTGGATATTGTTGTTAAACAGGTCTATGAAATCCAAAGAGAAGCCGAAAACTTTTATACCTATCCAGAAAGCATTTGAAGTACAGCGATTGGGCAACGTTTCTGTCAGGGGCTTGGAGAAGATGCAATTGAAGACGACCTTAGGAAAGGATCTGAGGAAATCATTATTGAAGTAGCGTTTTGGATCAGTTTATAATGATAATCGTAGGAGAGGACCTGAGGAAACCATCATTGGAGCAGCGTTTTGGAACCGTTCATCATAAATACCAACTCTAAACCGTTATTTTCAACACCTATACACGTGTTTTGATTATCAAGTGATCATTTTCAAGGGGAAGATTGAACTGTCTCTTGAGGTTGATCACTTTCTAAATAAAGAACGCCTTGTGCCCTGTACCACACTATGCCCAAAAGGACGAGTTGGTTCATTGTACCAATATTTAAGGTTTGATCGGTACATTTAATATGACATATTCCATACACCTCAAGAAAACCTACAAGAACCTGTAATTGATTCTTTGCAAATTAAAATATGAAGACGACGGTTGGGAAATGTGCAGTGATTTGAAAATCTTAGGCATGCTCCTCGAACAACAATCAGGGTTTACCAAATTCCCTTGTTTTTTGTGTCTGTGCAATAGTAGAGAAGGAGCAAATCACTGGACCAAGAAGTGTTGACCTCCGAGGAAAACTGACGTTGGCGAAAAGAACATCCTGCATGAAACTTTGGTGCCTCCCCATAAAGTTCTTCTGCCATCGCTCCACATAAGACTGGAATTGATGAATAAATTTGTAAAGTAACTTCCAAGAGATCAAAATAGCTTCAATCACCTAATATCGTAGTTTCCAGGCATTTCAGAAGCAAAGTTGAAGGAATGCGTTTTTGTTGGACCATTACATATTTGACGGCTCATGGCTGATCCATAAGTCATCACAACTATGACGGATCCTCAAAGAAAAGGGTGGATTACCTTTGAAGAGGTCATAGATGAATTTTAAGGCATGAAAGACGGACCTAACTGCAAACAAGTCGTCAAAAGAATGTTGAAAGCATTTCAAGCTTTAGGTTTCCTGATGAATTAAAAGTACATTTTCTTCATTCCCACCTGGACTACTTTCCAGAAAGTTTAGGATATGTAGGTGTAGAGCAAGGTGAACGATTTCACCAAGATATTAAAGACTTGGATAGAAGATATCAGGAAATATTTTCTGATAACGGAAAGAATTTCGTCTCTACCAGTTCTGAACTAGCCGAGTTGGGTAAGTTCATTCAATCACACGAACTTCAATCAACGGAATCATTCTCAATCGAAGGTATTGAATGGAAATTCACTCTGTCATACTCTCCGCACTTTGGAGGTCTATGAGAAGCCGGCGTAAAATCCATAAAATGTCATATGAAACGACTCATAGGAAACGCTCACCTTAATTTTGAAAAACGTTATTCTTCATTAACGCAAATCGAGGCAGTAGTAAATCATCATCTACTCACAGCATTTTCCACTCATCTATCAGATTCTTAACCTCTTACTCTGCCACACTTCTTAGTCGGAAGATCACTCATTGGGGTAGCAGATGCAGATTTGAGAACCATACCACAAAACCAATTGTCATCATATGAAAGAATGCAGCAAATCACTCAGCATTTTTGGGAAAGATGGAGCAAAGAGTTTATTTCCAAAGTTCACCAAAGACTCAACTGGAAAACCTCTCAACAACAATTAGAGACGGAAACTATCGTATGGATGGAAGAGGAGAACCAACCACCCATGGTATGGAAGCTTAAAAGAATCGAGGTAGTGTATCTAGGCAAGGATGGTATCAACCGCGGGGCCACACTTCGGACTTCAACTGGACCTTCAGCAGAATATGTCCACTTCCAATAGAGGGCATTAAAAGCCAGTCCTTTCAAGGTGGGTGCCATGTTCAGGCGTTCACCCTGTATAGTCACACCCAGGCACATCCCTGAGATCGACGAGCAGAACAGGCAGACGTTTTCAAGCATTTGAACTGAACAGACACTAAATTACTTTTTCACGTTTCTATTTGTATGTCATTGAATAAATAAGTTTTATGTTCGTGTTTTTCCAA
Source organism: Leptinotarsa decemlineata (assembly GCF_000500325.1). Taxonomy (NCBI): domain Eukaryota; kingdom Metazoa; phylum Arthropoda; class Insecta; order Coleoptera; family Chrysomelidae; genus Leptinotarsa; species Leptinotarsa decemlineata. The sequence goes on along the minus strand of NW_019290643.1, from coordinate 79,168 downwards.
AACTAAAATGCAGTGCAACTTCATTACAATACCTAACATGATTTTCAGATTGAACACATCCATAAACATAAGAATTACTTAAAGAAACAAAACAGCTCACAATTATTTTTGCAAACTTGTGAATTGCTGATACAGGTCAGCATCAAAAGATTGTTATTGCGTTCATACTTTTGGCATGTCATTTGTATGTATTTCACCAAGCTATCTTGGTGAAAAGTTCAATCTCACTTCCCTTTCTAACTTTTTATATCCCCCAGACATATTTGCCAGAGCAATCATTTCATTTAGCACCTATATCTAAATTTTCCTCATCTGAGCTCTATTTAATCCGAATATACCTCTAGCATATTGAAGAAGGCGGTTTCTTTCATAAATTCGGCCGGCAACATAATATCCCTTATTCGTTTTGCGCTTTATTCATTTTCATTTACTGCCTCAGACGCCGAATATAAAAGTAGAAAGTTAGCATGCTACTTCCAGGGCCACCTGTGTCAAATTAGTAAAAGACAAAACGATCCCGACGGCCCCGCTTTTTCTCGAGAAACAAACTCCATTTGTATATTTTCCTTTTTACCATAAATCTAATTTGTTCGAGGCGTTTTATTTTGTTGAACGGAGTCGCAGAAAACGAACTAATTCACTAACTTTCCTTGGAAGGTCGGAAAATATGTTTAGTATTTTAATTTTACGGTTAAGTGCATTGGTCTCTCGCCAATGATATTTTCAACAATGTCTAGGCTGGAATAACTTCAGCAATGAATTGGTATGTAATCGATATAAAATGAATTTCAGTTAGAAAAATGTTTCGAAATGAAATGTAGGGATTTGGGGATGCGGATGCGGCATCTAAAGGGAGTCACAAAAATAATATTTTCAACTATAAAATATTAATTTGAAAATGAATAAGAAGACAATCAAGTTACTGATACAAATCGTGAAATTATGAAACAACAACAAAAATTAATTGGTGCTCCGGGGCGACTTCATTGATTCCAGTGGCGCATTTGCTTTTTCAGCTGCGGGAAAACCCGGAAAAAACGGCAGCACCACATCATATGAAGATTTTAATTTGCCAATGCCCTCTATTTCGTAAATCAAAATGTAGGGTGTCTCCAGAGGATCAAATAAATTCCAAACATCGCCAGAACACGACTACCGTCAAACTTAAACCAGTCCGTTTCATCTTTGATCAATGCGTCATAATGATCAGATTCATCGTTCATCGTTCTCGTTCTTGAAATTCTTGGTCAGAACAACTGCCTACAGATTCGTAAGAAGGAACAGAATTCTCAGAATTTAGGTGTATTCTGAATATCACAAAAAATATTCTATTTGAAAAAAATATCGAAGTGAATTATTGAAAAAGCTAGGTGATTGTATTAATTGGCAATATTTTACTTGACTTGCGTCTTCATTGAAGACCACAAAAAATATTATGATCGATAGCATGATGAAGAACACAAATATAATAATATATCTTCAAGGAAATGTTCATTGTTTCAGTCCACAAATAATAAACCAAGAGTGAGTAAGCGAATCTCACCACTGAAATTGACCAGGACCTTCAGCACCTTTGTGTTAATTGCTATTTCAAATTCGACAGTCATGTCGGCTGCCATCCGATTCGGCAACACCGCCCACCCTCATTCATAAACAATGAGTCCGGGGCCCATTGCGGTTTCCAAATTTACAACCTCCAAAATGAACTATTAAAAAACCTCAACGATAAATATCACATGATAATTAACATTCCGGAATGTCACAAGATGTGTGAGAAACGGTCCTCCCTTTGTGTAAATACGCAGTGCCCTTTGCATTTTTAACTGAATCACTTTTGAAAACGAAGCGACTTTGATGAAAGGGAATTTTAATGGCGTTTGTGGTTGGGAGTGTCCACGTCCAGGAGTTAATACAAGGTGCTCACCGATATCAGTCTGTTGCCATTTCGCCACTATCCAAATTTTTCTTCAAGATGGGTAGCCAAATAGGGTCTATTTTTAAGGAACTATTCAAAATACAATTCTCTCCAGGTATGAGAATATACGCTGATTTTTTTAGCTTACGTTTTTTAGAGTGAGGCTCATTGGTAATCATTCTTGTCCTGTTCCATTCCACTCGCTGTTCACCGTCTGATTTTAAAATGTGTTCTGACAATTTATATCCTGTCAATTGTCTATTTTTTATGTAATCTCGATGTTCATTCTCACGCACTTTCAATGGTCCCGAGGTTTAACCAATGTAACTTTTACCACAAGAACAAGGAATTTCATAAATACATTTTTTGTTTTTTCTTCAGTGTTGTGGGGTTTTGTATGTGTGAGTATAGATGTGAGTGTATTTTTTGTTTTTAAAATAGTTCCAATTCGTCTTATTTTTTCAGATAGTCTTGGAATGTAAGGTATAACGTTAGTTGTGAAAGGTGTTGAGTCGGTAATTGTTTAGTTGGATGTTGTTGAATTTGTGAAGCTGTTTGTATGTTCGTTTGGTTTTTAGTTGACTTTTTATTTTCTATTGCATTTATCGTTGAATTTATGTACGAATCTGAATAAGCGTTATCTTTCAAAACAGATTTAATTGATGATATTTCTTTATTGAGATTTTCAGTTGAATTGCATATCGTTTTAGCTCTTTTGTAAAGGCAATGTATTATACTTCTTTTAACACCCGCATGATGATTCAATGTATGGTGAAGATATCCATTTGTATGTGTTTTCTTCCGATAAACATTTGTATCAAATTGATCTGATGACTTCTCCAACATTACATCAAGGAAAGGGAGTCGACTAACTTGTTCAATCTCTATTGTGAACTTTATTGTCGGCTCCCGCTCGTTGATATAATTCAAAAAAGTATTGAGGTCATCATGGTTTCTATTCCAAACAGCAAAGATATCGTCAACGTATCTCCACCAAACTTTGAGACCATTCTGGTAAGTTTCAATATACTCCATATATATGTTACTCAAGGTGGGAGATAAAGGTAAACCCATAGCCATGCCACATTCTTGTTGATAGAAATCATCTCCATATTGAAAATAGGTTCTGTCTATATATAATCTTAAAAGTTCTATTATAGAACTAACAACAAACTGATATTCTTCCACAAAAAAATTATTTTCGTTGAATACTATCCATTATAATAATATTACAATTTTCATAATGAATTTTATTCAAAACTTATTTTGCTACACGGTAACTTCATCAGTTGGAGTGGTACATGAAACTGTTCTATAATATCATTAATACAACAGTATGTAATAACAAAACTCATTATATGAATTATTGATTTCTGAAAAAGATTTTGGCACTACAAAAAAATCCTTAAGGTGATCTTAGAGCGGTGCCTGTGCGAAAGTAGTGATTCACATTGGATTTGAATCGCTGGAGATTGAATCCATTTGGAAAAATGTTCTTTCTCAAGAAGTTCATTCCACATGAGCGCCGTTCTCCAAATGAAAGAGTTCTCAAACAGTGACGTTCAAGGTGTACTGAGATGAACCACATATCGATGAGCAGCCACAGTCCGTTGCGTATTTCTAATATGTATCGCTCTTGGTGGCATTAAATGTGTCAAGCCACTTGAACACTTCCCAGGAAAGTATCTATAGAAGAGAAATAAATCAGCCTTTTTTCGATGTTCCAGATTATCATTGTTGCAAGTGATGTTTGCGTCTCCAATCAGGCGGATGGGTCTTTTCTGGATGGAATCCAGCAACTTCACGGTATGTTTGGGGGCCCAGCTTCATACATGAGAACAATACTCCAAAGAAGCTTTTGAGGAGCAGCCTTTGCAATTCCAGCGACATGATTGTGCCAAAACATATTGGTAGCCATTTCAACCCCCAACAAACTCTTCGGAAGCGGAATTGTCTGACCTGACATTATTATGTCCGGTTCGCAGACATTTATCTTCTTGGAGAAAACCGATGCCTGGATTTTCGTGGCATTGAATTGAATCTGGTTACTTCCACCCCAATTCGAAATCACTTCTAGATCCCCATTAAGATATGCAACCTCCTGCTGCCGGTGGAGATGTGCCTCCGTAACCGATGTCCTGGAATCCAAATGAAATGACGAGACATGTGTCCTGTCATCAGCATCTTGGTTTTTTCCAATAAGTCGTTGATATACAATAAAATGAGGATTGCAGACATGAAGCTGGAGAGCCATACACAAAAATGATCTGACAAGCCATAGCATCAAAGTTTGGCCAGCAAACCCTCATGCCACACACGGTCAAAGGCCTTAAAAATATCAAAGCGCAACAGCTCATGACTCTCCATGTTTCTCAATTACGTTTTTCCAAATATGGGTGACATACGATAAAAGGTCGCCTGTTGATCTTTGTTTCCGAAAGCCATATTGATGATCGCTCAAGATATTGAAGCTTTCCAAATATTTGAGGATATGGTGGTTTGCGAGTTTCTCCATGATTTTCGATATCATTGATAAAAAAGCGACTGGTCTATAGTTATTTGAAAGAGTTTTCTTGCCCTTTTAGGGAATAGGCTGAACGCGAACCATTTTCCAACAAGAAGGAAAAATTCCTTTCTAGTAAGACCAGTTGAAAAGTCTGCCAGATACTGGTGCGAGTTCATTTACGCACTTTTTGAGTACGATGACGAGCACTTCATCAGGATCAGACGCTTTGTTGATATTGAGCTGCTTGAAAATTTGCCTTCTAAACGCTGTCGAAAAGTAATTTCCATTATTGTGGATTCCAGTGTGGAAATAGTAGTACTTTTTCTATGGCTCTTGTTGCAATTGAGCCATCTGCTTGAGTTAGTGATGGATTTATGGATTTCTTAAAGTTCTGATTAACAGCTTTATTTACTGACCAGAAGGATTCAGATCCGTTGGATTTGGAAAGCAGTTTATCCCTAATTCTCCGATTGTGGAGTTATTATTAACTTTCATTCATCCTGAGTTTTCAGCTGTTGCGAGCATTAATAAACCTGGTTCGGTTTTCGGCACTGGGATTTTTGAGCCACCACCGGTAGGCGAGATTTTTGAAGATCGTTTCATTGAAAAAGAAATATATGCATAAATATATGCTTTCTACTTGTCCATAATTCCATAACGAAAGTTCGGAATACAAACTCAGTGTTGATAAAATTCAAACATGAACCAGATGTTAGATGTTAGATGTTTACTATGCTCTTGTTAATTCTGTTCTATCTTATGATGTGGTTTTATGGGGGGATGCAACAAATATTAACGGGGTCTTTGTTGCTCAGAAACTAATAATTCCTATGCTTCACAATCTACGTCATACTGATCCATATAGACCTGTTTTCAAGAAAAGGAAGATATTGACAGTACCTTTTCTCTATATTTATAACTGTCTGCTCTTTGTGAAAAAATTTATGTATTTTGTACTAATGTTTGTATACACTTCATATTTTACCATTAACGACTCTTATATCATTGTGAAGTGATTATTTTGAGGAATAAAGATATTGCATTGTATTGTATTGTTGACTGTATCTATAAAATATTTAGGAGTAACCATAGATAAACATTTAAGATGAAACATACATATATTGAGACAAGGCAATACTCTCGAAAAGTATCTTATACAAATTCAAATACATCACCAAATTCCTTGAAAAAAAACATATCAGAATGTTTCATCACGCATCGGTTGATTACAGGATGATATAAGAGGTAAAAGGGTGAGAAAATGCACTCAAAGAGCACATTGGGAAGTTGGGAATTCTGCGAAAAGCCTTTGTGGAAATGAACAAACCCTTTCGATATTCATTCGATTTGTTGTACTCCGAATCTAGGATCCTTGACATCTGCCAGCATTATTTCTTTGTTGCATCCTGCTTTGAATTCGAACAAAAATGTTTTCTTCGGAGACTGTAACATTGTTACGAAACAAGCCACATGTCCAATTATTTCAGAACACCGCTAGCTTCAAAATATATAGGACAGCGATGCTTTTCGTACTTGGTGCCAGAATTTTTCAGTTTCATTCCTGTTGAAATATAATGAACTCATTCTCATGGAGGATGCAAGAAGAACCTAAAAAATTTTTTGATTGATTCAAACAGACTTACTATTCATGAACTGGTGGAGGTTGTGAAGGGAGTGTTATCATTCGTTATCAATATTGATCTTTGTTTCCGAAAGCCATATTGATGATCGCTCGAGATGTTGAAACCTTCCAAATATTTTAGGATACGGTGGTTCACCCCTTTTCCCATGATTTTTTATATCACTGATAGCAAAGCGAATGGTCTATAGTTATTTGGAAGATTTTTCTTGCCAGTACGGTTCAACCTTGAACATTGGAGTATGGAACATATGAACATGATGTTTCACTCAAAAATTCAATGCCTACTCTTCATGAGGCTATAACCATGAAAAATTGTTTTTTTTGTTTTGTTATGATCCTCAGTATGAGAAGAAATATTATTTTCTCTGACCTTCTGATACAAAGTTTGATCCTTCACCATTTAGTACACACATTTTCAAAATGGCGAAGGTGTGCCAGACTGATGTCAATGTTTATCGCACACATTTCATTACGTACCTTGTAGGAAAGAATTCATACAGTGCATTCCTCATGAAACGAGCCGCTCTGAGGGAGTTACTTGATATCAGGACTGTGAAAATACGCCAATTTTAATTTCCAATGGGACGCATTTCTACATAATAGTCAGCCTCTGGTCTGTCAATCCCTCTCCATAATGAACGTTATGTTAAAAGTTTCATAATATGAAAGGTCTTTCAATTCTTCTTTCCATCCTTCAAAATTCACCTACATAATATACAAATTACTTTTTTGAATTTTAATTTGATTTCGAATTAGAAAGTGGGAGAAATCGATAACTCATTATTGAAGCAACAGTTCACTGAGAGATTTTTACTGGACAATCTACAAAGTCATAATACAACATATATACAACAGCTCTCCCAAAGCGTTTTCATACCATGAAAATGCAAACATATTTTCTCGACTAACGATGTTAACGACCTTCATATCGCACAAATAACAAATATGCCATTATGGTTGATTATCTCCTAAATAGACTTTCGAACTTTCCAGAATATTTACTAACCATCAAGAATCGATTCAGATTAGCACTATAAATACTTGACACTGCAACGCACCAATGTTCTTTATTCATCTTGGTTTTTAAACTAGTGAATGTACCAAACTGTATTGTCACGAAATAAATTGTTTTTAAAAAGTTTATTTTCGAACTCCGTTCGTTTATGCTGTTTTTTCTGTTTTTGGCAACCAAGTGTTGCCCATCTTTGCACTTGGCTACACCACGCTGATGAGGCCAATAGCCAGAAACACGTGTCCGCGGTTTGCCAATAATTTTTCTTGAGTGCTGTTCCGAATAATCCTTTCCATTTTGAATTAAATCATAGACGCTCGATAACACCTCCTTCTATATATTTATCAATGGTAATTTTTTTTCCAGGGCTTTATGGAGAACACTTTATATTATCTCAATACATACCACACATGGCAGACATAATACATCTTTGTAAGAAGAGAATAACTCCAAATTTGGAGGGAGCTTTAATATCATGTTTATCACTCTTGAAACAAGTTATTCCCTTCTACTCAGATAGGACGTTAATGGACCAACTGCAGGTAATTTGTTGAAAAATGTACTTCAAATTTGAAAAAGTTAGTAGTTCATATGTGAGTAGTTAATTCATACCGATCCGGAAAGAGTTTGTCGCATATATACCCCCACCTTACTCACTTCATATAAAAAATAAATTACCAGCTAGAAATTCAGTTTCTAATTTTCAGTATATAAGTCAAAATGTATCATTGTAGTGGGTGTGATAGAAGTTTTACTCGGGGAGATAACTTACGTTGTCTGATGACGTCAAACTTATCAATAGCGCATTCAAGTATAGTTGTAAGGAAAACCCATCATCAGTAAACTGTAGCAGGGGATTATTGATTTGATTAAGAGAATGATACTGTAGTGAAACTTAAAAAAAGTGTACTTTATGTTTAACTAGGTTTACAAAAAATAGGTAGACAGATAGTGTACGTAAATCTATAGCCGAGAGACCTGATTTTTTTCAATTCCTGTTCTTTTTTCAATTGAACATCGCCTAAATCATCCAATGCGCGGTATCTTTTATTCCGTTACAGTACGGACGCATAAAGCTATGAAAGTGAACATTTACCTGATGTGAAAGACCTGTCTCACGATCTAGAAGCGGTGTACGATGAGTTTGTTAATATTTTATCAGGAGCTATATAATTCCAAGAGCTCGATATACACGTGTTTTGATTACCAAGTGATCATCTTCAAGGGGAAGATTGAACTGTCTCTTGAGGTTGATCACTTTCTTAATAAAGAACGCCTTGTGCCCTGTACCACACTATGCCCAAAAGGACGAGTTGGTTCATTGTACCAATATTTAAGGTTTGATCGGTACATTTAATATGACATATGATCCATCACAGTGGCGTATTTTCATGGATGCTTCAAAAAGAAGCTTGAAAGCAGTTCTTAGAAGCCTGAAAGACAGCAGGAGCCTAGCGAGAAAAAGAAGCCGTCACAAGCAGTGCTTGCACTTCCCTACATCAGAGGATTATCGTAGAGGATAAGCAGAATTGGTTCCAAGTACAACATCAGAACCTGCTTCATATCGGATAACACTATCCGTAGCAGCCTCACGAAACTCAGGCCACCAAACGCAGACTGCGATTCCAAGAATTGCATCTACCGGATACCCCATAAGTGCGGAAAATCCCATATGAGTGAAACTAAGAGGTCATTGAATATTCACATTGCCGAGCACAAGAAACAAACGCAGCGACGGGAAACCAGCAAATCAGGAATAGCAGACCATGTTTGGAGCCATCAACACAATGTCGAGTGGTCCCAAGCTGAGATCTTACACAGAGCGGAACATTGGTTTAGGAGAAAATTCAAGGAAGCCGCATACATATTGTCCAACAACATGGTCAACTCCCGCCAAACGGTCATCTCCCACTGAACCAGTAAAGCGGAAAAAATGGAAAGCGGGGATAAGTGAAAGTACTTGATTCCTTCTCTCCGAGGAATCAGTCTAGTCATCACCTGAAGACGATTGTGAATAGTAACAATCGAAACGTCGTGAACTAACTTGGCTTGAAATCTCTCAACTTTTTTATTTTTATCTTTATTTCCATTTTGTACTTCTTTATTTTTATTTTTGTTGTTTTATTTTTACTTGTATATTATTTCACTATTATTTCATTTCAGGTTGTTATGCTTAATATAATTGTTATTTACAGCTATTTACTTTTAATTCTTTTTTAGTTGTTTCAGGGATTTCAAATCATTTTATATATTAGACAATGGAAGTCCGTAGGAAAATTCATCATGAAACATTGTCAATTACCTTCAAACAAACATACACAAAAATGATTCGACAAGTCATAGCATCGAAGTTTGGTCAGCAAATCCTCATGCCACACACGATCAAAGGCCTTAGAAATATCAAGCGTAACAGCTCTTGGCTTTCGATGTTTCTAGATTGCGTTATTTCAAATCGGCTGTCCCATTGCAAAACACAGTAACTACATTAACATTACAATGGAGAAAAATCGACTTTTATAATAAGTTTTGAGCCACAGATCTTGTTCTAAAATTTTAATGGTGTTTGAGAATGAATTATAGCATTGTTTTTATGGCGATTTCAAGAGAATAGTCAATCAAATCAATAGTTCGGCAGCTAAAATATAGGTTTTGCATGATATATTTTCAAAAATGTTTGAGATAATAATTTATCAAAACACAGTCACTGCCTTTGCTTTGTTTTGAAATAAGAAAATTATCTGTAATTGGAGCACAGTAAGTGACTTTACTTTGTTTTGAAGTAAGAAAATTAGCTTTAGATGTTTGACTTTTCGCAACATCAAACATATTATAAACAAAACAGAAACTCGTAAAATATGATTTTGATTCTTTATTTCAAGAATAAACTTAACAAAATTTTTTCAAACTTATAAAAATAACTCAAACTTCTATAATTGTTTTAACGGAACAAATATCAAAAATTAAATCAAGTGTAATCCGCATATTCAAATGTCAGAATCTATATCTGCCACTTCTTGTTCAGCACTGACCAAGTCCATAGAAACTTCGGATTCTGGCATTGCTTCCCAAAACACCCTTCTGCTAGTGGTACCAGATCTTTGAGCAGTTTTGCTTTTTTGGATGCTGTAATGCCACGGGTGGGAAGAGTTTGTGGCTAAAATTCACAGGGTTATGCTTTTTCTGTATAAAATCCAACACCTTATATTCATCTGAAAAATCTGTTTTATATTGCATACACTGGCTTCCTTTCGTGAAGCAGACTTGCTTTTTTGGATGCTGCAATGCCACGGGTGGGAAGAGTTTGTGGCTAAAAGTCATAGGGTTATGCTTTTTCTGTATAAAATCCAACACCTTATATTCATCTGAAAAATCTGTTTTATATTGCATACACTAGCTTCCTTTTGTGAAACAGACTTCAACTAATTCATTCAGAAGAAAAGTCTTCAATGGATCATCTTGCTTTCTTGCTCTTCTTTTTTATTTGGCCACATGTGAAACTCATTCAATTGTAGAACTTCTAATTTTGTTCTGGATGATTCGACGGCTTCTACCAATTCCTGGAAATCATATAGAGTGTGTAACAACGAAAACTTAACAGAGCCGATTTTTTGTAATACGCACCCCCTCGGAGGGGTGCGTCCGACGACCCTTATTTAGATAGGGAAAGTAGGTCGAGTGGCACCTTGTTTTAAAGGCCTTTCGAATACCTTTACATCTCCGTTGAAAGAAAATTTTTGTAACGATTAGTTTTCGAGAAGATTTAAAGGTAATTTTATTGAGTTCAACTCTTTTGAAAATAAATCAAATTGTTTTTAAGGTACAATTTACGTTCAGAACTTTAAGAAAAAAAAATAAATTTTTGCTTTTTATGACAACCTGCTAATACGTGTCCATTTGATTTCGTAAAAAAGTAAGAATTATTTGTTTATTACAGGGAATTTTTTCGGGGAATGGGGTTGGTTACCACCCTTACATTTCAGGTAAATTGAGTGGCACCTCCTTATGAAGGTTGCCTATTGACGTGGATATTTTATGCTTTTGATAAAAAAGTGAATCATACTAAAAACTTACCTACACAACGAATACAATCTGCTGATTTCCTTGAATGCTGATGACAGAAAAGTTTAAAAAACTGTTTCAGGGTTAATAATTTCCAAGGATTCTAAATTATTGAGTTTGCAACCCTTCATTGCATAGTGCAGAATTTCCGTATCGTTTAGATTCGGAAACTTGTGGTTGCATGTCAAGAAATGGTTTGAAAACGTAGGATCATTTTTTCCTTTCATGTTCAGCATACCGTTTTTGTAAATTTCGGCCACATTGTCCCACATAAACACTATTACACTCCGGACACTTGAGCTTATAAACTCCAGATTTTTCCAACTTGTCAACCTTATCTTTGGCATTGAAAAGGAAATGAGATAACCTGGCATGTGGTCTGAATTGACAACTCATTGAGATTGATGAACAAAACGCCTTTGTTAACGGCAAAATGAATTCATGACAGATTTTATCTCGGCAATAAATCGCTTCATCGAGAATTCAATAAAAAAACACAAATTCTCGACAAATACCATAATATTCATTATTGAGCTAGCTTGATAAGGAAACAAAGAAACAGAATTTTTTTGAAGCCGGCCCTGCTCTGAAGTAATACAATCTATTGGAATCGCTCCAAATTATACTTTGCGTGTGATTAATGGTATAGCCAACCGTGGAATGACAGGACATTCACCTTGCCGAAAACTGCCAAATTGCAACGGTCGCACAAAGGGTTGAGAAGGAACTGCAGTTGCATGAACAATCTTACGACCTCTTTTATGGGGTATTATTCAAAGCTTTCCGGTTCTCCTCTTCAGTGGCGATATGAAGAAAAAGATCTGTTCATTATCCGATAATGAAATGCAATTGTTCCAACAGAATAATGGCAAAAAACCAAATTATATTTTTAAAGTGAAATTTATATTTCTTAGTTAAGTAGATACGACGGTTGTATTTCAAAGGATGTCATTNAAACATTATTTGATTACTTAGTAATTTTTCGTGTTTATCGTATTTATTTCTGTCGTAGTTTTTCTGAATACACAAACAATTAGATATATAAAATGAACCGTGCTAGAAATCACACGTTAAAAGGTAAGACCTCGTTAGTCCTCAGCTCGTACAAGTTTCTCAATTTCTAAGAGTTATCATTCGTATGGGGGCGACAGCTGATTAACTGAAAAACAGATTTCTTTAATAGTTGAAGTGAAAGTTCAAATCTATACCAGGCGGTTCGACGTGTGTTCTGTGTTCACTCACTCGAATTGTCTGTCGTGTTGGTCGGTGGTTCAAGCCCTAGTCTGAACCATCGATTTTCACTTTCTATCGTCCAACCCGTGTTAGGAATCACACTTTAAAAGTTAGACCTCGGTAATCCTTAGCTCGCACAAGTTTCGACTTCTGAGGGCTGTCGTTCTTAGGGGTGCGATAGCTGGTGAACGAAAAAATGGATTTTTTTTCAAACAGATACCTAAATTTACATTACATATGTTCTGCAAGCTTGTGGTGTTGATACTAAAGATGCCCTATTATGAATTGGAAAAAGATTGCACAGAAACGGGCTTTTCTTGTGACCAAACTGATCTTATTTTTCGAAAACCTGATGAGATTTCACACTATGTACTCATAGTAACTCATAGTACAGTAACTCTATCAAGTGGAAAGCAAGAAGAGTAGAAATTCAATTCCACTTATATGGTAAAAAACATAAAAAGTTTAATTATCTTTTCTTCAGAGTAGAAATTCTGTTTTTCTACCGAGACTGGTGCCCTTCAAAGTTCACCTCGGTCCTTCCACAACATTCTCGCTTCACAAGAATGAGGTGACATATGATAAAAAGTTCACTCTTGTGGGAATACCTGACCCGTCATCGTCAACTTTGCTTCTGGATAAAATAAATGATAAATCACTGTTACATTTCTGGGTGCTGAATTTTTCCTCAACCTATTTTATGTGGTATTCATTCCACTGCCATTATGGATATATTCGTTGAATCACAAAGTTTCTATTACTCATTCATTTCACAGGTAGGAAAATCATTTCATGTTTCAGTTTGGCATCTGCTGATAATTTTCACTGTCAATCCGATAATGCTATGTTTATCAATGTTATGTCGTAAATAATATTTTTCAAAAATTGTTGTACCCATCTTTTCCTTAAATGATTGTTCCAAAAATATATTCTTGTTTTTGTTGTGTACCAGTTTCACATCAATTCTTTTTTTTTCAAGTTCTGGGAATATCTGTTGGAAAAATTGTTCAAATCTCTTTTTTCGTTAACCAGCTGGGTATCGAACTTATTTGACAATGATAATCAAATCACTAGGAAAGTCCAAAACTGTGGGGTCATGGTTTCATCAGGATGTGAACAAGTGACAACAATAGAGTGACAAGAGTATCTCAGCATTTACCTAATTTCAGTCTTCTTCTGAAATGATGTACATAAGAGGTCCGGTTATTAAATAACGAGACTGGTTACGAAAAAAGGTTTTATGCTTTACCGCTTCCATCGACCCAAATCAGATTCCTTTCAAAGAGGATTTTATCATCGGAAACAAAAAAAAAAGTCGCAAGGTGTCAAATCTGGCGATCACGACGCGTGTTCGAGCACTGCAGTGCGTTTATCGGCCAAATACCGCTTCACAGATAGCTCGTTGTGGGCAGGTACGTTGTCCTGGTGCAGAATCCACGAGTTGTTCTTCCTCAACTCGGGCCGTTTCTTACGAATTCAATCTCGCAGTGTTGCCAAAACTGACAAATAGTAAGTCTGGTTGACAGTCTGACCCTCTGGAATCCATTCAGTCATCACAACACCGTAAATGTCGAAGAGAACGATCAACATTGGCTTGAATTTTGATTTGGATATCCCTTTTCATCTGATTCTGGGTGATTCAGGCATCTTCCAATGCATCGATTGCCGCATTGTTCCAATATCGTATTGAAAAATCCACATCTCGTCGCAAGTAATAATATTTTCCATTTTCCGGGATCTTCTGCTAACCCTTGGTGGAAATCTGAGCAGACCTGTTGACGCAAGAGCTTTTAGTCAGGAGTCAGGTTTTTTGGCACCAACTTCTCACAGTGTAATTTTTCGTGTAAAATTTTTCTAACCATTTTTTTATCGACGTTCACAGCCTCGACAATCATTCGGATACTTATTCGAAGATGTGCACGCACAATTTAGTTGATTTTGGTCACTGTGACAGGACGACTTTGGCGCTGGTTATCTCCACTGCTCTCTCGGCCCACACTGAAGCGCTTACACCACTCATAAACACGCGCACGAGGTAGAGAATTATCCCCAAAGACCTAATGCAACAATATATAGCACTCTTATAGCACATTCATATGATCAAAAACTGTAGATTATGAGGCTAGAGATTTGAAATAATTCGAGATGGAGAACAAGAAAAACATGGAACCGAGGACTTTTAGCCCATGCGCGTCATAATTGTTATAATTGGGATATTTCTCAGTGTTGATTATCATGATTGTTTATTATTTTATTGTCATTTTCGATTGTTGAGTTGATAAATGAATTATGACACCTACCAGTTTTATTTTGAGATGATAACTTGTTCAACGTAGAGATACGTGACGATCTATGACAAAATGACTCAGCACACCCAAAAACATGAGACTTAAGCAAAAAACAAAAACAGCTCGTATCGGGCTGGTATTTTCACAGCTAAGGATTAAAACAAACATCTTCAGACCAATTCATCCACCCCCTCAGAGATAAATTGGATTGCATGTTGATGCACTTGACGCACGAGGGTTGATAGCCATTGCGTATCGACCTGCAGCTCATGGCCAACCCCAAAATGTTAGGAAAAGTGGACGATATTGATTGAACTTCCAACAAAGCAATTGTTCGGTTAGTCCACGAAGTTTTCATCAACGTTAATCAGATGCATGAGAGTTCATGTTTTAAATTCCTCTCCTGATTGAGTTACGTTTTTATTCACCCAAAAAATGAAACTGATAAGCGTTTTAGTCTTTCGTGAGTATGTACTGATACGAAATGAAATATTAGATAAAAAATGATTGTGAAGAAACTCAAAATTTCAAGAAAGGACAAAAGATCATTATTCGTATATGTCTGAAACATTATTATGTTGCAATGCTTCTGTCAAATTTATTTCTAGAGTTGTTGGAAACACCGTTATCAGAAATGAAATTTTTTTTATTAAAGATCCATTCCAACGACAATTGAATTCTACATTTTCAATTTTTACTACTAAAAAAGAGATGCAAAAAACGTATTTTGTGTAATCAGAGAATTATTTCCATTGCTGCTATTTCTCCTGCTTCTTATGACGGTGCAAATCTGACGTATAAAGTTCTTTGTTATTATTCAAGGACACTTGTATGAGTACTATTTCATTTTTTTTTTCAAATTATTTATATTCACATAGACAGTATGAAAAGTATACGCAATATAGGAAATGAGCCGTTAATTATAGCTTGAAATTTGTTTCAGACTATTCTATATTCTACAATTCTACCTCACATTTGAATGGACTTGAAATGATTTTTTTTATGTTTCAGAAAAACTAAAAGGTCAGAAGCAATCCCACGAATCTGTAAAGAATAAAATAATAATGATTTCAAAAATCATAAAAGTACGTTTTGAAATTATTCAACGAATCATAACAAGATAAACCAAATTGCAGATTCTAATGGAAAATCCACATTCATGTCTTTATTTATTTATTTATGTATTCATTTCATACACTATTCTACAGAATGACCCCAATTACAGAATAGGGAGTAACAATGGCATTTACAAATATGTACTTACATAATATAATTTGTGAATCTATATAAAAAAAATTGAAAACAGAAGTGTCAGTTAGTTGATAAATGCCTTTTGATTTGTATAATCTGGCAGTTGAATATATCTAGGGCATGACTAACAGAATTAGAGGTATCACACATTGTATAAATTGGAGATTATTTCATTATATTTGTAGGTACCCGGAGTGTTGAGATAAAATGTGACACTATTCGTAGATGACCGTCTAGGAACTAGAGACTACAAAAATTATGAGTTACAAGCAATTCATAATACAGAATTCCTACAGTAGGGTACGTGCCTTCAAGTTAAAAAGACATACATTTTAGAAAGCGCTTCTGTAAGGCTTCTAGTTGATTTATATGAGCCTGATAATAGGGACTACACACGACAAATGCATATTCCAACCTAGATCGAACAAAAGTGAAATAAAATAATTTCAATGTTGAAGCTTTTTTGAAGTCTTTTGATTTCTAACTAAAAATCCATACATAAGCGATAAGCTGCTGTTAGAGTAGTGTCAATAAGTTTATTGAAAGAGAGTAATGAATCAAAAGTAACACCTAGATCAGTGAGTGTGTCAGGACGCTACAGAACTGACGTAGTTGTGTAAATTCAAGTTCGTTTACAGTGAGTAAGACATTACATCACATTTGAATATGTTGAGAGATAGATTATTCTTTCTACACCATGTAGCAAAGCGATTTAAATTCAGGGTGAGACGTTCGCAATCATTAGAACATGTTATATTGTGACAGAATTTCAAGTCATCTGCGTATAAAAGAAAATGGACATCAATCTCAGCCCCGATATCATTAATGAACATATTGAACAGTAAGGGTCCTAGATTTCATCCTTGTGGTACACCAGATGTGGCTATATATTCGATAGACTTGATGCCATTGAGTTGGACGTACTGCTTACGGTTGTAAAAATAAGATGTGAAGAGGGTAATTAATTCATTGGATAACCCAAAAGTCGAAAGCTTATAGAGCAGGATTCTATGGTCGAGTCTGTCGAATGCTTTAGAAAAATCAGTGTAGATGACATCAGTCTGAGACTGATAATCAATACCCTCTGCAATATATTGCGTGCTTGTTACAAGATTGGTGGTGGTTGAACGCCCTTTCATGAAACCTTGTTGAATGGGGCTAATAATGTTGCATCTCAAACACTTTACAAAAAAATCTGTTTTAAAATCTGTTTTTCCGTTAACCAGCTGTCGCACCCCTACGAACGACAACCCTCAGAAATCGAAACTTGTGCGAGCTAAGGATCAACGAGGTCTTACCTTTTAACGTGTGATTCTTAAAGTTGCTTATGTTAGAGATTGGTCTGTAATTTTTCATCTCACTTTTATCACCTTCTTTGAAAATTGGGCAGACTTTCGACATTTTCCATATTGATGGTACAGTTGATGTTTTCAGGCATATATCAATTAGAGTGGTGAGTGGTTCAACCATAGCTGAGGCACAATCTTCAATGATGAATGCTGGAATATAATCAGGTCCCGCAGTAAATTCAGGCTTTAAATTTCTTAGGGTATGATAAACATCTTCAAAAACAAAGTTTTTGATTACTAAGCTGGGAATATCACTACTGTTGTTCGCATGGTCACTTGATGTTGACACTATATAAGAACCACTGAAGAAATCTGCATAACCATCAAGAATATCTGAGGGAGTAGCTTGCCTTCATGTAACATTTTATCTCCGATTCCATTGGTATATTTTGACTTGCTAATGAATGACCAAAACTTATTGGGGTTATGGATAATCTCGCTCCCAGTTTTCTGAATGAATTTTTTATAAACCATTCTAATGGCTGCTTTGATTTCTGCCCGAAGACATTTGAATTCGTGAAAAGCGTGAATGTGGCCGTTGAGAGAGACAGATTTTGGCTGTCTACTTCTCCAGATCCTAGTTTTTCTACTTCTCAATGGAGAAAAATTGCTCTGTTTCATAAAGGTAATGTAAGACACATGGGATATTGCCCACATTTATGGAACACATTAGGAAGGCTCTGTTCTTTGTTACTTTCAAGAGGAGAATTTGGATGATGTAGAACACGATAACCTGGTGGGTTGACGTGGATGGTTTGCTTCACTCACTCAACATACTGCTGTGCGAGTCGGTGGTTCGAACCGCAAGGCCGGACGATCGATTTTCACTTCCTATAATCCAACCCGTGTTAGGATTCACACGTTAAAATGTAAGACCTCGTTAGTTCTTAGCTCGCACAAGTTTCTACTTTTGAGAGTTGTCGTTCGTAGGTAAGGTCACAGCTGTTTTTTTAAGGACAAAACTCGAGTACTACAGAAAAATCCTCGAGGTGCTCTGAGAGCGGTGCCTGTACGGAAGTAACGATTCATATTGGATTTGAATCGCTAGGGTTTGAATCCATTTGGATACACGTTCTCAGGAAGTTTATTCCACACAAACGCAGTCCTTCAAATGAAAGAGCTCTTGAACAGTTGACGGAAAAAGAGATTTCAATTGATTTTCAACTCAATAATCTCAATTCTAGAAATATTTTCAATAGAATATATAGCATACTCCATTCTCCTGAGGGTGATATGTATGGCTCAACTTATTCTATCCCATGCTACACAGGAACAGTACTCAGAGCGACTCAACTTCAATCCCTGAACTCGAGTAATTGGGATCTATGAGGAACATTTGTTAAATATTCCGAAATTGAATATTGTCAACTCTCCCTATTCCAAAAACTGTTCCTTGGAAAAATAATGGCCTAGACCGATGATCATAACAATTAAGAACTAAATTTTCTTGATCTTGTTCTATCTGATATCCTGCTTTTTCAACTGAATCAGTAAAATCCTGCAGGTCGCTCCACTTTGGAACGCTATCAAATATACATGCATAAAAGTCGCACAACCCAATTGTTCGCAAATGTTTCGCATCCGCTACCACACTGCAAACTGCAGCAAACGAGTGGCATTAGACCGTCACGGGACCGATTTTATTGTTGGTTCTTTCTTGCGATATCGTCGAGTCACTAGCAGAGACGTTCGAAAAATATTGGTGGCCCGGAGTTGATTGAAATACGGAACTCCTTCCAAAAATGTATTGAAGATTCATTCTTCAGACTATCCAAGGAAATTAGGATATATCAGAAAGAAAAAAGTCCGAGCTGATAGTCAAATGGAACGAATAGTACCAGACGTTTCGCCTGCTACTGCGGTAGACATCTTAAGTGGTATCTCAAAGTCTCAGTTGATCGTTGCTGAGACTTCGATAAACCACTCATACCACTGAGAGATATCTGTCGCAGAAGTAGACGAAACGTTTCATTCAACTAGAGCCTATCAGCTCGGATTTTGTGCTCTCTAATTGTGAGTACGATCATGAAAGGCTATGTAATGATATTTACCTATCTGTATCTGTAGGGTAGGGAAGGTGAGTGTAAACCCACACCACTTAGTCCACATGTGACCCATTGTACATCCTCCTGAGGAGTTGTCCTCCTAGGTCATCGTCCATCCTGTCCTTTCCAGGAAGGTGGATAGGTCACTTGGAGACATCTCCCTTATATTGGCAGGTGTAGGCCAAGACTCGCCGAATACACACTCTCTTTGGCAACCTCGAGGTGTCTCACGGTGGCCTCCGCGAAGGTTTTGGAAGGTGCAGCGATATCACTGGCATTGCGCGGCTTCTTCAACCTTCTTGAGGTTTCCTCCGTGGAGGTGCACAAGTGAGGGAGCTTTCCTGCAGGGGCAGCCGGTTCCTCGCCTTTATTCAAGGCGGAACTCTTGGCGCCGGCCGCAGGAAGTGTCCTTGCTGTTGGAGGTGGAGTGGGGGAGGAGGAGGGTGCACTTATAGTTGCTGCCACTCCTGCTTCCTTCGCTCTATTTCTCCTTTTGGCCCCGCACAGCAAATGCGCTCACGCTTCGGCCTTTGTATTACATCACGAGGTGATTTGCTATGTCCAGCCTCAATCCAAGCGGTATTTTGGGGTGAACATTTCTGTTCATCCCCAGCCACTGCCTTAGATTGAGGTGATCACTTCTGTCCAGCCTCGGGATTGGTTTTTGTGTTTGTTGTTTCTCTTTGTTTCATTCATGTGTGTTCCCATGAGTAGCAAGGGAAGAGTTGGTCACCTCTGACAGAGCCCCGCATTACCAGAGGTAGGCTGATTACAATGAGGTTTCGCCCAGTTCCCCGAAAGGATCGTTCGTGACCACATATCAACCTGCGGCCATTCAGCTGTCGGCACGGTTCCTTTCACCTTAGCTTTCACCTTGGCTTTCATCTTGGCTGGTCCACGGTGACATGTTTTGCAAAGGCTTTTGGGGAGTTTCAGTTCCCCTCATCCGTCCGGCGACCTCATCCGTGAGCCCACATTGGCTTCCCGGACAGGGCCTCCAGTCCCTTGGCCGTTCCACCATCCGCCACCTGGGGACGCACCCGATAGGTAGCCCAACCCACGTGTAATATTAACATAAAATTGGAAACAGTATTTCTCAACTACCTACCTACGAACGATAATAAATAATATAAAACTGATGAGTAGAGAGGCATAACTCTATCTATTGTTTCGGGTGAAATATTCATCAGAATAAGGAAACATTCTTCAACATTTCTGCCAAACAGCTTCTCCATATCTGTGAAGTCTATATGAATATTTTTTCTCTACTAATTGCGCTATCTCTATTGTCATTGTGTTAGAAATCGCACGTTAAAAGGTAAGACCTCAGTAGTCCTCAGCTCGCACAAGTTTCGACTTCTGAGGGTTGTTGTTCGTAGGGGTGCGACAGCTGGTTAGAAAACAGATTTTTTTAAATACTGGATCAATGAAGAGAGTGTATATGTATGTATCAGATATGTATCTGGAAAATGGAAGATAATAGTGATCGATAATGCATTGGTTTTTATGACAAATACCAAAAAAATCTCGGAAAGCGGCCTTCAGAAAGTATGAATATCGATATGAGGGAACAGTAATTTCTAGAATAAAGAACTCATACAATAAATTGATGGGTGTAGCCGTTACTATGTGGTAGGAAATCATAATGAAATGGAAATTTCTATGTTTTTTACCACTAGATCTAGTAACTAACGTTACTGCAGTTTCATCATATACAGACATTTTCAAACTTATACAATAAACTAACAATGATTCATTACATTCGCCATTATATACTACCCCTGTAGGTACTAATAGAAATAGAGGTACTTGACTTGATTGAGTACCTGAATTAACAGTTCACAATGCGGATGTGGCAATTTAAAAACCGGAGAGTAAATTAAATTTGATCATTCAACAGGTTGCACCCGCAATGTTTATGCTTATGAATTTCCAAGGATTCTAAATTATTGAGTTTGCAACCCTTCATTGCATAGTGCAGAATTTCCGTATCGTTTAGATTCGGAAACTTGTGGTTGCATGCCAAGGAATGGTTTGAAAACTTCGAATAATTTTTTCCTAGTCTGAAGGACCTTTCATGTTCAGCATACCGTTTTTGGAAATTTCGGCCACATTGTCCCACATAAACACTATTACACTCCGGACACTTAAGCTTATTTACTCTAGATTTTTCCAACTTGTCAACCTTATCTTTGGCATTGAAAAGGAAATGGAATAACCTGGCATGTGGTCTGAATTGAGAACCGCTTTATCGAGAATTTCGATAATGAAATGCAATTGTTCCAACAGAATAATGGCAAAAAACCAAATTATATTTTTAAAGTGAAATTTATATTTCTTAGTTAAGTAGATACGACGGTTGTATTTCAAAGGATGTCATTTATTGTATCTATTACATGTCATATTTTATGGAAAAAGTTTATATGAATCGACTTCCTAACTTGCTTCGTTTTCGAGTAACAGGGTGTCATAGTTTCACTAAAAATATTGTTTTTTTCATTTATAGTTCATAACATAAATGGTTTTGCTCATTTTGATTAAAATACGTATATTTGAAATCAGATTTGAAATTGTAATTCCCTGTCGTCACAATAGGTAACTTGATTGATGGTGAAAATAATTGTAATCCATTGTTTTCGCATCATACGCCACTGATTTGTATTCTTCGACTACCCAAACTCTATCTCCATTATTCATAATTTTAATTTGACGTTGAAAATAGGGTTCCGCGCGGCTGTTACGGCATGCGCGCGCTGCCGCTAAACAGAGTTTACCAAAAGAAATAATTTTTTAATAACATTTTGAAATTTTGAAAAAATCTAGTATCTTCTTAACACTTGAATGAATCGAGTCACGTAGAAAAAAAAGTTTTATTACCATTTTTCAAAAAGTTATTCAATTGTTAACTAACAAATTTTTTCCCAATCTCCGTTGGCATGAATAATGGGATAAAAGGTATGAATAATTGGCCTATAAAGTTTAAACTTCGTGGAGCCCTTTTGATATACACTGTGTCTCACTTCTCATGGAAACACCCCCGTATCTTCCGTAATATTCGAGGTAGAACGATGAAACTCTCTGGATTGATGGAAATGCTGAAAATGCATCTGCCACCTGAATGGGGTTGGCCAAAGTGATATACACTGTCCGCCACTCGCGATGGAACACCCCATTTTCACGGTAAAACATATTAGAGGTCAAAATAGGCTCAAAATTCCTTCAGATTCGTGATCAGGACAACCAACTTACTACGATCACACTGTTTTCCTGTGAAACTTTCAGTCCTGAAAAATCCGAATTTGTCTCACTTCTTATGGAAACACCCCCGTATCTTCCATAATATTCGAGGTGGAACGATGAAACTCTCAGGACTGATGGAAATGCTCAAAATGCACCTACCACCTGAATGGGGTTGGCCAAAGTGATATACACTGTCCGCCACAACTTATTAACGAAAAACTAAATACCATTTTTTTAAATTTTATTTTGTTAATAACAATTGCAATTTCTTACCTGCACCAAAATCCTTCAAAAACATTTTTCTAGAGGTAATTCCGAATCGAATGAGCTATCGCTCATATTTTTAGGACCTTCATCTCTATTTTTCATGTTTATGAACTTGTTGATTAGACTATGTTACAGAATAACCCAGATCAAAAAATTTAAAGGAAAATTTTCCCAATTCATTGCTATCCTATAAAAGTTTGTCTTCAAACACGCTTTCTATGTAAATTGTTCAATCTGATAGACTTGTAATGTTTAAAACCTTAGGTGCAGTAATGAACTGGGGTTTTACCCCAACACGAAACTGTTATTTCAACATCTCGGCACGTGTTTACATCACCAGGTCATCATCTTCATGAGAAAGATAGAGCTATCTTCCATAATAAATAAGGTACAAGCAGAAATATAATACGGGCTTTTTCAATTCTTTTTGTATATCTCCAAAACCAAAATACACACATTGATTCCAATGGATCAATCAATAGGACTCTTGAACTCGCAACTCTTTCACGATTTAAGCGACCCTCCATCTCTTACTTTTCACGAGGAGTATGAAAATATTTCGGGCAGAATTTTAATGTATAGAGTCATCAATAATCATCTATATCACACAAATTTTGTGCACCTATTGAAATCTACTTACGAATATTGATTCTATAAACATCTCTGTATTACTTCACTCTTTTTCTTGTTATTGAAGCAAAAAAATCTACAATGTAACGATAATGGAGAGTTTGTGTTATGTTTCAAAAGTTATCTATGAAAAAACGGGGCTACAAATTTCCAACGATCTTCCATAGAATGCTATTTCAGTATTCGGAACAAAACTTATTGAACATGAATATGATGAGTAATTTATTTGAAGAGAATCGGTTACCATATAGATAATCAAACCATACATAAGTTTAGATCTAACTAGAGTTGAAAAACACAGTTTCCGCTGCCAAAATATCCATGAAACAGTCACAAACGAATATCATAAAACACAGAATTCAAATAACAGACTTGCTGATATTGTATGTGTGCTCATTGTTACTGAAAAAATACTATTGAAGTGGTTGTTGAGAGGAGATGATGTCATGTTATTCATTCTGTCAATATGTATTAATTTATCTAGATATCATGTGGAGTAACTCACATCACACTTCTGGGTATTCAGCTCTAATTAAATGGATACATCATTTTTTGCGACTGGAGACCATTTTCTGAAGATGATATTGACGAATTCATTTTTAGAGCGTCTGCAAATGATAGATGACAAAAATTATTTTCTCGACTGATTTCGTTCATGAATGTCAGTTCTAAAACTCATCAAAATAGTTTATTGTATGATTTTAACTATAAAGTATTTTTGCCACTTGCTCGAACTTCAAAATAACAATTGTTGAACCTGTATTTAAGCCGGACAAAAAAAACAAAGTAAGCAATCACCGTCCAATGAGCATAATATCCAATCTGGCAAAAGTATTCAAAATAATCCTCAAAAAACGTTCAACGACTTTCACAGAGAGACATCATATAATTTCAGATTTCCAATTTGGTTTTTAAAATGGAAGATCAACCTCTGATGCCATATTCAACTTAGTCACATGAATATATGATCACTTAGATAGAAAACGACCACGCATGGGAGTATTTATCGATTTGGCTAAGGCCTTCGATACCATTAGTCAGGAAAAATTGCTGTCGTAATTAAATAATCTTGGTATCAGAGATCTTGCAAATAATCTAATCAGAAACTACTTCAATGAGAGAGTACGAATGGTTAAAATAAACGGTTTACTGAGCGACCCATCAGAAATTGAATACGAAGTTCTCCAGGGTACTGTTTTAGGGCCTATCCTATTTATATTATATTTGAATGATATGTTATTCACTACTTTTTAGGAAAAGATAATATTGACAATATTAATACTATTTGCAAATATAAGCACCAAAATGTTTTGCCCGAGTTACAAAATACATAATATCTCGACCATCTTCAAAGGAACGAATTTCGATATTGATGTTTCGCAGACAAGTTTTCCAAAAACTCAAGTGAATCATCAATACCTATGTTTTCTCTGATAAAAAATCAATAATAAGACTCGTTTTGGCAAACCTTTTCTTATATCTATGTTAATCGCCAATTATGTCTATTGTATGCTTTTATAAATACATGTAATTTAATGATTATTAAACTACTACTACTACACAATCCGCGACACGTGTTTCGCTATACAATAGCTTTCTCGAGCGTAGATCATTTGACGCTTGAGAAAGTGTTAACTGTATTAATGAGTTTCAATATGGAATTTCATCAAGTATCGGCCAGTTCTATTCAATTATTATCAGTTCTATAAATGAACCTATATTAGACTCTTAAGGAGCACCAACATTGTGGGCGACGTTTCATTCCATATTGTCAAGGTATGAAGTGAGCAGAAGAATTATTGACGGCAGATACGCCAAATTTGAGTTTTGGTCACTCAAATTCAAACTTCAAAAAACTGTGGTGATTAACTTCCTTTATCAAATCACTCATATATTGAATAGTCACTGCTGAATTAACTGTAGTCGATCTTTCATGCATGTGTACTGATTCAGATAAATAAAAGGTTTCACAAGAAATGCAACAAATCCATAAACCAATCTTTCAAAATCCTCAGATTATGATGTGTTTTGTTCATAAAATGAGTAAAAATGAAAACGTCAGAATCAAATTGAGAATACGTTCAAATTCGTAATGTAAATTTTTCATATGAGTTCTCAGATTACGAAAACATATCTAATATTTTCATAAAGCTGAACCCATAAACGTATACCACTCAGTTCAGAATAATTCACAGATCAATATAATATAACACACCATTATAATCACACTATAAAACTTAGTCATTCATAAATTCGACACAAAAGCGCCATTGTTGGTCAAAGCTCATAAAAGTCCACTATTCAAATGACGAAAAATGATTTTTTAACGACTGCCGAAATATAACCCAACTCTTATCCTTCTGTCACAAAACAGGACAGCCGTGGGAGTATGCAGCACAGGACTACCACCCTTAAACTCTTCTTCATACAAGTTCCTACTTGCCTGGACAGTTGCCAATACCAGAGACAACAACACTGCATTGGG
This sequence comes from Leptinotarsa decemlineata, assembly GCF_000500325.1. NCBI lineage: Eukaryota > Metazoa > Arthropoda > Insecta > Coleoptera > Chrysomelidae > Leptinotarsa > Leptinotarsa decemlineata. Next base: position 53,246 of record NW_019290643.1, on the reverse strand, counting down.
AAATGTTTCACGCAATAAAATTTGGACCCGACCTAACAAACGTTTATAGGGCAATAAGTTATCATCTCCTGCTTTGTTCGCTATGCTGCGGGGAATCTTTAATGACCTCGTAAAGTTTGCTTGCATAGGTCACTACTGCTATGCCACTGTGGATTTCAGTAATTCCAAATAATGACACGGAGTTTCGGTCCGTTTCATTCAGTAACACATTAATGACATCGCTGGGCAATATTGTTGGAAGAATATTGTGCCAGAAAGCCACTGTTAAGTGAACAATATTTAGTCGACTACTCATGAACACTGTCACTTTGAAACTGCCTCTCAATACAAAAAAATTGTGGTTGGTACCCGGGCGGTTCGACGTAGGTGCTTTGTTCGCTCAGTCAATCGGTCGATGTGTGAGTCGATGGTTCAAGCCCCAGGCTGAACGCTCGATTTTCACTTGCTATCGGCCAACCCGTGTTAGGAATTACACGTTAAAAGGTAAGACCTCGTTAGTCCTTGGCTCGAACAAGTTTCGACTTCTGAGGGTTATTATTCGTAGGGGTACGATAGCTGGTTAACGGAAGAAACATATTTTAAACAATACAACAACATATCTTCTGTCCAAGAAACACTTCATTGAGAGATTTTTACTAAACAGTTTTACAAAAATGCAACACGTGTTTTACTATACAATAGCTACTTCAGGCATGTCTTCAAACATGTCTTTACTCGCCTGAAGGAGCTATTGTATGACGAAACACGTGTTGCGTTTTTGTAAAAGTGTTCAGTGAAAATGTTACAATAAAGTTTTTCTAGAATACGTTATGTACATTAAGCGCTTTCTATTTTCAAAATTGAATAAAACAAAGTGCGTGAAAGATATCATGGAATTTTTTTATTCGTTTGGAAGACATATTGGTGTCATTATGTGACGGTTAGATTAGGTCCAAAGTGAGTGGGTCTATTTGACCCTCCGCCGCAACCCGCAAGGGTTTATTGTAGCTTACATCTATTGACACTCGACCAAATAAACCCAGCTTCTTAACGAAGCCGATTAGTTTGTATGGTGAGTGGTCTTTCAGTTCAGATGATAAGAGTACGGCTCTGCCGAACTCTAAAGACATGATTCGGTTCCCAGCGGGTTAGGCACACAGTATATGCTATGCTGTTTCATCGGTAATGAGGTAATCGGACAGTCAAGGTGCAAGATTTCCACCTTGAAACCCACGACAACCTTCCCATATGAGAGTTTTAACACGTCAGCTACACCTGACGATGCCTTAGATTCAATCGTGCAGGGCTTTTTCTTTCGCCTCTAGTTTTGGTGAATCATCACTTGATGCTAACCTGCTCATGGGGGGTTTGCTCCCCCATCTGAGACAGATTCTGCGTACGCCGCTCAAGAAGTTGGTGCAAGCCGTTTTCGTAAGGTAGTCCGCTCTTGAAGAGACGACTCAGTCGTTTCCTGGCTTCACCACCAAATCTTTTTTTTTTAGGTTGAGTTATTGGATCAGAAGTTGGAGAGTTGGGAAGCTCTCGCTCCTTATCTGAATTTACAAGGAGGTCAGTTGGAGTCGTAAGCTCGACATCCATTTCCTCTGCAGACTCAGCGTCAGAAAGAATTTTTAGGTTTATTCTGTCCATAAAAGTCCCACGAGTAGCTAGGGAAAGAAGATCAATCACGGCAGAGCCCCGCATTACCGTGACAAGGCGATGCTACGACGAGAGGGCGCCCAGTATCTTGAAGGTTCCATTGAGACAGTTGATAGGCTCATTGTCATTCATCCTCTCGGCACGGAAACACACACCTTAGGATCAAGCCATCATTGGGATGTCATTCATTTAGAGAATAACAGAACCATAAGTGATTCTGTCATTCCCGTATCCAGCGGGGCTACGTGGAAGCAGGCATACGATGGCCGGTTTGCTCAACCCCCACATCCCATGCCAATGCACTTGCCAAAAACAGCATGCACAGTGGTTCAGGCAGTGAAAGATGAACAAAGACAGCCAACCCGTCCATTATGTGAAGAATATAACATCGTTCAAATGTCCGCCACGGTTTCTCTTGGGGAAGCGCATCCGAAACGTCCAATTTTTCATGACTCTGACACATGAATTAGACTGAATTTATCCGATGACATCAGTTATGTTGCCTTCATGGACCGCTGTGGTTTGTGAGTCATTTGTATACACTTGCGAACACCACAGAAAAAAAGTCTAACAGGGTCAAATCGCACGATTCCGGTGGCCAGTTGACACCACCTCCAATATCCAATGTGGCATGAGCTGTATGGCACGTAGCTGCGTCCTACTGAAACCACATGTTGGTGTTCAAATCATCAATTTCAGGTCAAAAGAAATTAATAAGCATCGACCTATAGTGCTCGCCGTTGAGAGTCGTTCTCAAAGAAATATGGACGTCCCATTAATCCAGAAATGGGTTTCATTGTTGAAGACGATTTTTTAATTAAAATATCAGGGTCAGTTGCCAACTGCTCCAGAACCCATTCAGCGTACACACGTCGTTGTCTATGGTCGTTTACCTACAATTTCTGTGTCAGTTGAATTTTGTACGGATGCAGGCCCAAGTCACGATCCAGAATTCGCCATATTTTAACAGATGACAGATGAAGCTTCAACGAGATGACCGTTAGGTATCAATTGTCAAATTTTGGAAGTCCCTGTTGGAAAGTCGTATATAATTATAAATACAATGCGAGTCACTATATGTATAAGGCTGTTCGTCCCATTCAGCACTTCTAGCAATAAGAAATGTTCAGTGTTGCCAATTGAGAATCAATGAAATACTCCCGTCATTGACCCAAAATAGCAGATTTCAGCTACGGGATATTTGAAAATACCCGGATTTTACCCATTTTTTTTTCAGAGGCATTGAAGGATTTGAAGAAATATTTGGTATGGTTGACAACAATAATCATTTTTAAGGAGGTAGGTGGAAAATTTATTAATTGTTTCAGAAATATCATGACATAGTTATTGTCAGCTATACAGCAAACAGAAAAAATCGATATATGAACATAAAAACCAATAAAATGCAAAACCAGTATAACATAGTACCACAAAATTCAAACAAGCATTTTTACTCTCATTCAAAAATTCACAAACAAAGTTGATTATTTGTGTTTGATTTATTCAACTCTTCATAAATAACAAACTTGTTCGATAACAAGTTTTTTTTAAATGGTTCATAAAATAACCACGAGTGGTGCTAGTGTTTGGGAAAATTTGAATTTATAGTAAAAATTGTAGGTGATTTTCGAATTTGATAATTTCAAAAGAGAAAGAGTTAAGGAACATTTCTCTTATCATACCCATTAAATATGAAAGTTAAAAAATTACATGCGTGTTCCCTATAGTCAGAAATGGAAATTTTTTGGTTGCTTTCTACCGCTATGTGCGTAAAGATCCTTCACACATGCGAAATAGGGAAAATGATGAATCTGTTGGAATCTATGTAAATAAACAGGTCAAAGAAAAATCCCAATTCTATTGTCCTCAACGAACAACTTGATCTAAATAATAGTGCTCTCCTGAACCTATAATTCAGTTCCCAGTTCAAAAGCTTTGTTTTGTTATGTTCATGGATATTACAGGTATACAAAATGTAGGTACCAAATTATTTATGGTAGGATAGGCAACTTAGCTATAAATTACTCAGATTTAAATGTAATCAGTTAGTTTTGAAAATGGTGCAATAGCCGAAACTAGTCAACAATAAAGAAATATCGTGGAAAATAGACAAAAGTGTATTTTTGTAGTGTATCCTCAGTGAACATGAATTTCCACAAAATGAACAAGTCGTCAATCAAAGAAGTACCGCTATGTGGATATGAATCGTATGTATTGATTTTTTTCGGAACCAATGTGTTATCCATCAAAAATGCCAAAAAAAGTATTGTAGTTTGATGAAATCTAGTATTCAGTTGAAAAATTGTAGAAGATTTTTCTCTATTAACGTTCGACGATAATATGTGAACAAATTACATTTTTGCATTTTTTGGTAAAAAAATGTCGATTTTCATAAGGGCAGACTAACAATCAGTGGCAAATGTTCATGTTCTTTTTGGCCTTTCTCGACTTTTATGGTGACACTGTATAAATTCTTCCTAGGTATTTAAAAAGTCGGTTACGCCCCTTTCAATATCATGTATTCAATTCATTAAAAATAATTCGAATATTTGACATTGATAGTGTTGATGAACCCACAAACATTGGTTTGCAAAATTTCGTTTCGGATGAAGGATGAAGATTTAAGGACCCAGGTGGATACTGACCCATCACAAAGGGTGCGTGGGATGAAGGAAGAAGTGGGCGTCGGCTCCTATGCGGTTTTTGAAGGTTTAAAACGTATTAGAAACGTCGAAGAGGTGAAAAAGTGGGTGTTCCACGATTTGAACGATCGATAGCAATTGCCACGTTTCGCAATCTGTTCTTCTTTCCTTTTGGGCAACCAAAACGACCCTTTCTGGATCGAACCGTCAAATGTGATAAAAAATTAATCATCTACGATAGTTGGAGACATTCAGGACAGTGGTTGGACACAGATGCGATACCCAGGCTCTTCCCAAAGGCAGAAATTCACCAAATAAGATCATGGTTACTCTATAGTAGTCTGCGGCTGGTGTGATTCACTTTAACTTTCTACAACCAGGCCATACCATCACAGAAAGCGGGTTGCCTGTCCTTGTTCGTCTTTCACTGCCTGAATCACTGTGCATGTTGTTTTTGTCGAGTGCATTGGCTTGGGATGTGGTGTTGAGCAAACCGGCCATCGGATGCCTGCTTCCACGTAGCCCCGCTGGATACGGGAATGACAGAATCACTTGTGATTTTGTTGTTCCCTAACTGAATGGCATCCCAACGATGGCTTAATCCTGAGGTGTGTGTATCCGTGCCGAAAGGATGAATGGCACTGAGCCTATCAGCTGTCTCTACGAAACCTTCGAAATTTCAAGCGCCCTCTCGTCGTAGCATCGCCTTATCACGGTAATGTGGGGCTTGACCTTCTTTCCCTAGCTACTCGTGAGACTTTCATGGAGAGAATGAATTTAAAAATTCTTTCTGACGTTGAGTCTACAGAGGAGATGGATGTCGGGCTTACGACTCCAACTGACCTCTCTGTAAATTTATATCAGGAGCAAGTCTACAGGGAAGATGGATGTCGAGCTTACGACTCCAACTGACCTCCCTGTGAAATAAGATCAGGAGCTAGAGCTTCTAAACTCTCCAACTCCTGATCCAATAACTGAATCTAAAAATAAGGTTTGTTGGTGCAGCCAGGAAACGACTGAGTTGTCTCTTCAAGAGCGGGTTACCTTATGAAACCGCTTTGCACTGAATTCTTGAGCGGCGTACGTAGAAGCTGTCTCAGGTGGATGAACAAACCCCCCATGAGCAGGTTAGTAAACGTTTGCGCTCAAATGGGCGAAAAAGCCCTGCACGGGTGGATCTAAGGTATCGTCAGGTGTAGCTGACGTGCAAAAACCCTCATATGTTTGTCGCGGGTATCAAGGTGAGAATCTTGCACCTTGACTATCCGACTACCTCATTACCGATGAACCATCAGAGTATATTTTTTGTGCCTGCCCCGCTGGGGACCGAATCGAGTTTTTATAGTTCGGCAGAGCCGTTCTCTTACCATCTGACCTGAAACACCACTCACCATATAAACTGATCGCCTTCGTTAAAAAGCTGGGTTCATTTGTTCGAGTGTAAATAGGTTTGAGCTACAATAAACCTTTGCAGATTACGGTGGAGGGTTGAATAAACCCACTCACTTTGGACCTAACCTAACGTAACCTATAACCACCACAGCAGAGTCCTTTCTTGAGGAAATCAGGAAAATGTAACGTAAACTGCATCAGCAACAGCCGGCATTGGTCAACAGAAGAGGTTTCTGCTCCACGACAATGCCGGTCTGCGAGTTTCGAAACTCATCGTCCGAAAATTGAGCGTGTTAGGAATCACACGTTAAAAGGTAAGACCTCGATAATCCTTAGCTCGCACAAGTTTCGACTTCTGCGACAGATGGTTCATTCTCCCCAGAACCCTCGCCAACCAACTATCATCTTTTAAAACACTTCGATAACGGAATTAGTTGACTTATTTCGTCTTGGCAAAAGTCCAGTGATTCAAATGGAGCTTGCAGTTTGAATGAAACAAAAAATTTCAACAACATATGACAGTAGTCTTACCGTGGAATAACTAAAAAAAATTCCTTCTACCCCAATATTTATGGAGATATTCAACTGCATATATGACACTTCCAATCGTCAAAATATCAGCTTTGCTGAAAGATAATTAATCTGGCAGCTGTGGGCTGCTGGTCAAATTATAATGAAAAAAACATTGAAAATTATTTTCTTCATTGGTTTTCCTATACAACTCCTTTATGCGCTTCTACAATTCTCCACGAATAATTTCCATCTACTATTTTATTCAAGTCGCCATCACAGCAAAAAGTCTCTGTATCTAATTCAATAGGATTTTTTACTTGTTTGCTTCGGCGAGAAGGATAACATTGTTAAGGACCCTTTCTTAATTTCGTCCTCTTTAGTACTCCAACTGAATGGCTGGTGCATGATGAATACAAGAAACCTGCATTTTCTTTAATGACAACCGGATTTGATTAAAAGTTTTATTCGGTCTTGAAATTTTTAAACTCGGGTCGTCGGTAATCAGGGTAAGTTCATTATGGCGGAGTCAATTAAGGAGTTTGAATATTGAAGGACCGATTGTTGAGCTGAGCGGAAAAGACAGATGACTTGAATAAGTCGATCCGTCATTACGGTAAATGTGACTTCAACCTATAGTAGCAGTAATAAAGTGATAATTATAATGATAATAATGGAGATGATTATGGTAACGACGTTTATTGATATTTCAGGACGTATATGACATAGATAAAACAACAAAACAGAAATCAGACCATTTTGAAGAACTTCTTTTTCTTTTCGTGAATTCAAGGTGCAAAAAAAAGGGAGATATGTCTCGAAATCCATACTATATGGCAGTATTCAAGTATTCAGTTACTAAAACGGAAAAAAAGATACGAATGGACATTTTTTTTTCAAATCCCAGTGATATTTTCAAAGCTTGCTGAACTGTGATGAATAGTGAAAGAAAGCCAATAAACGTATTCAAACCGGTAAAGATGTCAGGACAATGGTTTAATGACTTTTTTTGCAGTAAAGCTGAAAATATCATTACAGCACTTCCTGATCTCCCAATCGAAAACCTCAATAACTTAAAGAGCTTTCCTCCACTATGCAAATCTTTATTTCTGAAGCCTGTCTGTCTTCAGCAAGTAGTTGATGCAATAAAATCACCTTATTAGGTTTCAGCTAAGACTCAACCAACTTACAGCTAATGGCGCGAGATAGCGAAACAGTAGAATATATTTGATTTACTGACTGTGAATGGAAACAAAACTCGAAATATAATTCCAATTCAAATATTCAGCCAACTGAAAGTGTAAATTTTTTTGAATTCAGTATTGATGAAATAGATTGAGTTGGTCTGATCATATCAAAGCCATTACTAGCAAGCTCTCTTTTTTTTTCATTTGTTCTAAGACGATTGAATAATGTGATCAATGTGACGCTCAAAAGAGCCTACTATGGATTATTTCACCCAGTTATGTCATATGGTTTTCTGATATGGGGTCATTCTGGTAACTCCGTTAATGTTTTAGGTACCTGAAAAACGTTATAAGAATAATAGTCAAAGCAAGTTACAGACTGTAACCGATTTTCTTGAAAATTTGCCTTCAGAGGAATATAGGAATTCGTGGTTTCAACTGAACGAAGCGCCAGCTCATTCCGCCCAGGAAGTTTCCAGGAAACTTGACGATCTCTTCGACGATCGTTGGTTCAGGCGTTTAGGGCCGTAGGAAGTGGCCGAGATCACCCGATCTCACGCCACTTGACTTTTTTTATGGGGTGTTTTAAAAGAAAGGGTATACAGTACTACAGTGCCTACCAAAGAAGAATTGCGACAGCGAATAGTGCGGAGTATTGAAGATCTGGATCCCCAGGAAATTGAAAAAGCCACCACAAGTCGCGTACAAAAAACATTTTGAAGTGTTTAGAATGTAATGGACAACATTTTCAGCATTTATTGTGAAAATGTGATATTTTGTTCACAATTTTGTTATTTTGAATCATGCTATTCTGTTGTCTGTACTTTCACATATTTTAGCCCACAAAATCCTACTTTTCACCTAGGAATGACTGATTTTTGGTACAGTTGTTCCCTGGAAACTTTGAGCCACAGATAAGGAAATTACTTTGTAGCCTTACAAACTTCCCCTGGTTCATTGATTTTAATTCATGATACATTTGGTTGAATTTTTTACACGTTCTGACAATGATTTGATCACTTCGTTCATGTGTATAATAAATAATTTCATTAGAACTTCGTTTGAATAATCGATATTTGCATTCATTTTGGAAGATGATTCGAAACACCGTCGATAACTCTTTGTAAATTACTTCTAAAAGTAACCGAACTGCTATAAGCTTGATAATTTTCAGAAAAATCATGCTTTGCGTTTTCCAGAAACGTCTAACCTACCATCGACCGTGAGTCACGCTGTATATCGACGTGGCAGGGTTTTCAATTTGTGAAAGAACTGTGTGAATCTTTAATTTATTGATTTCATAGTTATACTTTCAATTGACCCAACCTACACTCTTTACTTTCATTTTTGTCAGTAGATGATTTCATCTTCGTAATTCCAAACAAGGATTTTTGTATTCGCCATAAATATGGCAAATGGCCAAATAGAGAACTCTACTCTACTTTATCTTCCAACTTTCAACCCATTATACTCATATCTTCACAGTGATCTGTCACTCAGATAAACGCGATGAAATCTCATAAACGAATCCGAATGCTCATCACTCTTTGATGTGAAAGATCCGAATGAAAAGGTTCCATAATGTCATCAAGTTTCCTCCATTCGATGTTCCTCGAACTACATTCTTATTCCATAAAGATTACAAGATAGGCGTGTGTAAAGGCATGTGTGTGGATATCCCCTTCTTTGAAAAATCTTTCATCAAGTAAGATTATTTCCGATATACTCTCCCTGGAGCAAACTAAACTTTCCAGGACAAAGTGGAGGACTTTCACATGTAATATGATAAAAAAGTTTCTGTGTTTTATACGCTTAGACGGCTTGTTTCTTTTCAACAGCTTGAATACTCTGGAACTTTCTGTAGCTTGTTAGTAAATTGATATTCAGACAAACAAATTATTCAGAATACCACAAGGGTACTTAATTTTTGTAATATATTCGATTAATATATTCAAAGATTCAGGAATTTCTTGCATAATTAACAAAAAAGAACAAAATTTGAAAATTGCTGAATATTTTCTTCGACCATGTGATTTTTATATCGAACTCGATTCAAATGTTGTAGAAACATTTAAACTAAAAGTGAATTTACATAGACTAGAATGAAATCACGAATTTCTCATGAAATTCCTGGACATTTTCTTCAATATTGTGATATTCATCTTAAATTCATTTCATTGTTCTCAAGTTCTAGGAATACATAGACCACTCAAATGAATCAAATATTACAAAATATCGATTTTTTTCACTTCTCTGTTTTTCTTTTCAATTATTTTCAAATGTTGAAGATATTCATAAACTAGAGTGGAGTTATATATTTTCCACATATTTAACAAGATTGAACCAAATGTAGGAAATTTCTGAATATTTTCTTTAATTTCATGAACAACGTAGTATGTATTAGATCAAATATACATTCTTCATTCAAAACTCTTGGGTATAAAGGGTTGAGTTTTCTTCAGAAGGATCAGATATGAGCAACTATGCAGCAGACAATGTGGCTCCTCGTCGTGACAATCTATATGCACTTTCTTATCACAGTGGGACTACACCATATTGCCGACACCCTTATAGTGGCACGTGGAATCAATACAACGATTCACACGTGTCCCCAATTTCACCAAAATCGCTTGTGAGTGAGGAAGTCCTCTTTTATGAACAGGAGGGAACAAAGCAACACTCTTGAGGTGTTTTTTTCCTTCTCTTTTTCAATAAGCTGAATTCTGTTAATTGATTTGTATTTCATGATTCTTCTGATTCCTTTTTTTGAATATTCATTTCAAATTCGACTCAAATATTATAGAAACACATAGTCTAGAGTATATCCATATAATTTACTAAAATGACCCGAATGTCACGAAATATCCCAAATTTTCTTCTCCGATAATATTCTCAAATTCGAATCAAATATTTGAAAACACCTAACCTAACACCGGGTTAGGAATCATATGTTGAAAGGTAAGACCTCGTCAGTCGTTAGCTCGTACAAGTTTCTCAACTTCCGAGAGTTATCATTCGTATGGGGGCGACAGCTGATTAGCAGAAATTTTTTTAACATACACTAGAATAGATTCACGTATTTCTCAAATAATCCACTCAAATAACACAAAATATACAAAAAATCCAAAATGTTCACCACCTCTCTGATACTCTTCTCAAATTTGTTTCAAATGTTGAAGAAACACATAAACTACAGAAGAGAAATATATTTCTCACATTATTCACGCAACTGAACTGAAAGTAAGACATTTCTGAATATATCCTTCAATTCTGTGACATTCATCTCAAATTCGATTCAGGTATTGTAGAAACACATTGAGTAGATTCAGGTATTTCTCACATGATTGACTCAAATAACTCAAATATCACAAAATTTTCCGAATTTTCATGTATTTATATGGAATTTTTCTCACTTCTCTTATGTTTTTCTCATTTTTTTCCAAAGACAACACAAGCACTACAGAAAACTCTTCGAGGCGCTCTAATAGCGGTACCTGTGCTAAAGTGGTGATTTGAATTGCCGAAGACTAAATGCATCTGGAAAAACTTTATCAGGAAGTTCATTCCACATAAACGCAGTTCTCCAAATGAAAGTGAAATTCGAGCTGTACTGAGTTGAACCTCAAAACGATGAGCAGCCACAGTCCGTCGCGTATTTCTGATATGTACCGCTCTTGGTTGGAATAAAATGTACCAAGTCACTTGAACACTTCCCGTGAAAGTATCTATAGAAGAGAGACAAATCTCCAGCCTTTCTTCGATGTGCTAGACACGTTTTCAACAGTCGGGCACGGTGGATTCAGACTTCACGACGTGCCACTGACAATTCCTATTTCAGTTACTCTCAGGACATGCGCAATAAAAACCCAATATTGAGGAATTAAATTGAATTTCTGTTTATTAGGTAATATAATGAACAAACAGAGAGTATCTTATGCTAAAATTTAGCAGCTAAATAAAGAAAAAAAATTGAATTTAAGTATGTATCTTCTCAAATCTAAGAATAGCGTAAGTCGTTGTTACAATCAATGTGATTTCTGCCATTGTTTGTCTTTAATAATTTACCTATGTTAGGCGACAAATCCGATGTTGATAGTAACAACAAGTCACACACATGTTGCTCAATTAAGGATGTGCGGTTTTCATTTTTCACATAATTAAGGTCTGAAAATATCTTTTCACACAGGCTGGAAATTCTACTTTTGGTATCAATTTCTAGAAATCTGCAAAATCTTCCGAAGAATTTTGTGCTTCACAAGACAGTTTGTTGGCAAAAAGGTTTTTTAATTTATCGTGATTTTGGAGTTCAACGAGTTTCAACTGAATATTGGCAGGATAACCAACTATTTCCGCCAAACTCATTTTGAAAGGATTTATAAAAATTTGTATAGACGAGTTTGTATTTTATATTGCAACATTCATATTTTTATACGTTTATACGTTTTACATTATGTACAAGTTTAGAGATTTTATGCTTTCAGATTTCATATTCAATGTGTCTTTTTTGTAGTATACTAAGAATATTATCCACTACTTTTTAGGAAAAGATAATATCGACAATGTTAATACTATTTACAAATATAAGCACTAAAATGGTATGCCCGAGTTACAAAATACATTATATCTTGACCATCTTCAAAGGAACGAATTTCGATATTGTTGTTTCGTAGACAAGTTTTCCAAAAACTCAAGTGAATCATCAATACCTATGTTTTCTCTGATAAAAATTCAATAATAAAACTCGTTTTGACAAACCTTTTCTTAAATCTATGTTAATCGCCAATTTTTTCTATTGTATGCTTTCATAAATACATGTAATTTAATGATTATTAAACTACTACTACCACAAAAACCGCGACACTTGTTTCGCTATACAATAGCTTTCTCGAGCGTGGATCATTTGACGCTTGATAAAGCTTTAACTGTATTAATAAATTTCAATATGGAATTTTATCAAGTATCGGCCAGTTCTATTCAATTATTATCAGTTCTATAAATGTATCCATATTAGACTCTTAAGGAGCACCAACATTGTGGGCGACGTTTCATTCCATATTGTCAAGGTATGAAGTGAGCAGAAGAATTATTGAAGCCAGATACGCTAAGCTTGCGTTTTGGTCATATATTGAATAGTCACTGCTGAATTAACTGTAGTTGATCTTTCATGCATGTGTACTAATTCAGATAAATAAAAAGTTTCACAAGAAAGGCAACAAATCCATAAACCAATGTTTCAAAATCCTCAGATTACGATATGTTTTGTTCATAAAATGAGTAGAAATGAAAACTAATGAAACAAAAAATTTCAACAACATATGACAGTAGTCTTACCGTGGAATAACTAAAAAAAATTCCTTCTACCCCAATATTTATGGAGATATTCAACTGCATATATGACACTTCCAATCGTCAAAATATCAGCTTTGCTGAAAGATAATTAATCTGGCAGCTGTGGGCTGCTGGTCAAATTATAATGAAAAAAACATTGAAAATTATTTTCTTCATTGGTTTTCCTATACAACTCCTTGATACGCTTCTACAATTCTCCACGAATAATTTCCATCTACTATTTTATTCAAGTCGCCATCACAGCAAAAAGTCTCTGTATCTAATTCAATAGGATTTTTTACTTGTTTGCTTCGGCGAGAAGGATAACATTGTTAAGGACCCTTTCTTAATTTCGTCCTCTTTAGTACTCCAACCGAATGGCTGGTGCATGATGAATACAAGAAACCTGCATTTTCTTTAATGACAACCGGATTTGATTAAAAGTTTTATTCGGTCTTGAAATTTTTAAACTCGGGTCGTCGGTAATCAGGGTAAGTTCATTATGGCGGAGTCAATTAAGGAGTTTGAATATTGAAGGACCGATTGTTGAGCTGAGCGGAAAAGACAGATGACTTGAATAAGTCGATCCGTCACTACGAATGAGACTTCAACCTACTGTATCAGCAATAAAATAATAAGTATGATGATATTGATGAAGATGATGATAGTAACGAAGTTACTATCATCAGAAGTTACTATGATAGTACCGAAGTTACTATCATCTTACTTCAAACAAGACTCATCCTCTGACGGAAGCAAGAAACTCTTTCGAAGGTTCGAAATAGATGAACATTTCAATCCAGCAGACCACTATTATAATATCCATGCAGTCATTGTTCACTGTGGTTGGTCATTATTACGCTTTGGTCAAAGACGAAACGGACCTGGTTTGAGTTTGACAATAGTCGTGTCCCGAAGTATTCTGGCGATGTATTGAATCTATTGGAGCCTCTGGAGACACCCTACATTTTGTTTTATGAGAGAGAGAGGACATTGGCAGATCAAGATATTCAGATGATGTAGTGCTGCAGGTCATTTCGTGAATTAAAGTCTGTGAAAAAGTGGCAGATCTGTCTCGAAATCCATACTATATGACGGCATTCAAGGCACTTAAGGAAGATTATAAGTTCCACTTACAAAAACGAAAAAATGATACAAAAGGACACTTTATTTTAAATTCCAGTATTATTTCCAAAGCTTGCTGGACTATGATAAATAGTTGAAGAAAGCCTATAAATGTATTGAAACCAGTGGTGTGTCAGGACAATGGTTTAGTGACTTTTTCTGCAGTATACCTTAAAATATCATTACAGCTCTTCCTGATCTCTCAATCAAAGACCTCAATAACTCGAAGAGCTTTCATCCACCTGTCTTTAGTTGGTAGATACGATAAAATCCCTCAAAAACAGTAGTTCTCGCGATATACACGACCTAAATAGCCAAATGATAAAATCAGTGGCAGACATATTCGCAATCCCACCAACATCATTAATTAACAAACATTTTTCGAAGGAATATTTCCCAATGTTTCTGAAGTTTCTTCAGTTGAAAAAAGTTCTGAATCTTTACCGGACAATTACCGCCCAATTAGGATAAGTGATTGAGATAATTTTCAAAAATCGTTGTTATTATTACTTTCAAATAGAGTTCTACTTCTACAGTTCACAATATGGTTTTCGAAGAAAAAGGTCTGCTACTCAAGCAGCTCACAATCTAGTGTCCAACATAGTTGAAGGTCTTGATCAGGGAAAGCAATCTTCTTCAACACTATGTGACCTGACAAAGGCTTATGACTGAATATCGCATACTTTTCTGAATGAAAAAAATTAGTTACTTTTGTGTCAAGGACATAGCTCTCAAGCTCGTCCAGTCTCAACTCTCAAATAGGTACCAATATGTTGAAATGAAAAACCTCAAAGAAATGAAGCATAGCGTTCCTCAGGACAACGTTCCAGGTACACTATTGTTCTGGATCTACATTAATAATCTATGCAGTTTCATAAAACCAACAGAATGTATCTTATTTGTAGATGATACAACTTTATTATGTTTTAGCAAAGACTCGACCGGCTTACAACTAATGACGCGATGTAGCGAAACATTAGCATATATTTGATTTGAAGCTGTTGAGCTGACTCTGAATGGAAATAAAACTCGAAATCTAATTTCAATTCAAATAATAATTCAACTGATAGCGTCATTTTATTTTTAATTCGGTATTAGTAATAGATTTAGTTGATCTGATCATATCAAAGCTGTTACAACCAAGCTCTCTACTTTTTCCTTTGTTCTGAGATGATTAGATAATGTGGTCAATGTGACGCTCAAAAGAGTCTACTATAATAATGAATAATAATGAGTTCATTTACCATAATGATCACAACAAAAATATTATAAAATAGCTGGGTAAACAAACAAAGGCATCACAAAAGAAACATTTTCGAAAAAATGTTTCTTGTGCGTGATATCGCCTAGTACAAAGTAATAANGGTAAGACCTCGTCAGTCGTTAGCTCGTACAAGTTTCTCAACTTCCGAGAGTTATCATTCGTATGGGGGCGACAGCTGATTAGCAGAAATTTTTTTAACATACACTAGAATAGATTCACGTATTTCTCAAATAATCCACTCAAATAACACAAAATATACAAAAAATCCAAAATGTTCACCACCTCTCTGATACTCTTCTCAAATTTGTTTCAAATGTTGAAGAAACACATAAACTACAGAAGAGAAATATATTTCTCACATTATTCACGCAACTGAACTGAAAGTAAGACATTTCTGAATATATCCTTCAATTCTGTGACATTCATCTCAAATTCGATTCAGGTATTGTAGAAACACATTGAGTAGATTCAGGTATTTCTCACATGATTGACTCAAATAACTCAAATATTACAAAATTTTCCGAATTTTCATCAACACAAGCACTACAGAAAACTCTTCGAGGCGCTCTAATAGCGGTGCCTGTGCTAAAGTTGTACCTTGCGGTACTCCATAGTACACCATCAACATTTACTGACTGAGTTCTATTATTCAGATAGCTTGCTATGATTACTTCATCCAGGTATGTCATATGGTATTCTGATATGGGGTGATTCAGTTAACTCCGTTAGTGTTTTTAGGTACCTGCAAAACGGCATGAGAATAATAGTCAAAGTAAGTCACAAAAAATACTGCCAACCTTTCCGTATTCAACTGGGCATCATGTAACTTCCAACGTTATACATCTATGAAGTTCTATTAGAGATTCACTGGTGATGCGCAAGCTTACTGAACCTGCACAAACATAAATTAACAATAAATAGGAAAAATTAACTGAACTTACATGTGTATAATCATCTTCACTCATCTCTGAAATCATTAAGCCTTGCAAAATTCTAATCTACTATTGGAAAGTTTCTTCTTCAACACTGTTTTTGTAACATTGAGAAATTTATTGACGTGGCAGGGTTTCTACCTTGTGAAAGAACTGATCGAATCTTCAGTTTTTTGACTTCATAATTCTACTTTCTAACCTAACCTACACTCTTTACTTTCATTTTTGTCAGTAGATGATTTCATCTTTGTAATTCCAAACAAGGATTTCTGTATCCGCCATAAATATACTATAGTATGTCAAATGACCAAATAAAGAACTCTACTCTACTTTATCTTCCAACTTCCAACCTATTATACTCATATCTTCACAGTGATCCGTCACTCAGATAAACGCGTTGAAATCTCATAAACGAATCCGAATGCTCATCACTCTTTGATGTGAAAGATCCGAATGAAAAGGTTCCATAATGTCATCAAGTTTCCTCCATTCGTTACTACGAAATTTCTCATATCACCTTCACTTCTCTAATATTGTTCTCGAGCTGTAAGAATACATAAACCACTCAAATTAATCAAATATTACAAAATATCGATTTTCCTCACTTCTCTGGTATTCTTTTCAATTCGTTTCAAATATTAACACGATTGAACCAAATGTAGGAAATTTCTTAATATTTTCTTTAATTTTATGAACAACGTAGTATAAACAATATTGGATCAGAGATACATTCTTCAGTCAAAACTCTTGGGTTTAATGGATTGAAAAAGATTGAAAACACCTGTTTCATGAACAGTATAATCCAATGTTTATCAAACACGAGATAGTTGTTGGAATATTCAAAAACAGATACATACATGGAAAATATCAATACTAGTACTTCTAGTATCAAAGGTTCTTTAATCAAAGCGTTCGCAGAAGTTATCAAGGAATTGTGGTCAGAAGTTTCATCTGATAGGAAAATAAACACTGCCTACTTTAAAAGTCAGATTCAAAGACTCTCCCCTCGATTCATGGGATCTTTCCATCAAGACGCACAGGAATTCCTTCGATATCTTTTAGAAGGTTTACATGAGGACCTCAATGGAATTACTGAGACACCCAAACCGATCTTAACGAAGATAGACGAAAAATTGAGCGACAGCGAAAAAGCGCAAGAGTCCTGGCTGAGATACATGCACATGAACAGTTCGTTGGTCAATTGAAATCTTCTGTGAAGTGCACATACTGTGGATTCTCATCAGTAACCTTCAATCCTTTCTGGGATTTGTCTCTCCCTATACCACAACGAACTGCCCAATTGAGTTCGTCACAATGCTTGGATTTCTTCACAAAAGAGGAAACCCTGAATGGAGATGAAAAACCAACATGTTCGAGGTGCAAAGAAAGAAGAGAATGCACAAAGTCGCTATCGATCCATAAGTTTCCCCGTATTCCAGTAATTCATTTGAAAAGATTCTCTCCAACGGAAATATTCAGAGGCAAATTGAATGTTGCCCTTGAGTTTTCTTCAGAAGGATCAGATAGGAGCAATTATGCAGCAGACAATGTGGCTCCTCGTCGTAACAATCTATATGCACTTTCGAATCACAGGGGGACTACCCACAATGGACATCACACAGCATATTGCTGTATTGAATACAGCGATTCACACGTTTCCCCAATTTCACCAAAATCGCTTGTGAGTGAGGAAGTCCTCTTTTATGAACAGGAGGGAACAAAGCAGCACTTTTGACGGGGTTTTTTTCCTTCTCTCTTTTCAATAGCTAGATTCTGTTAATTGATTTGTATTTCATGATTCTTCTGATTTCTTTCTTTAAATATGCATTTCAAATTCGACTCAAATATTGTAGAAACACATAGTCTAGAGTAGATCCACATAATTTACTAAAAGGACCCGAATATCACGAAATATCCCAAATTTTCTTCTCCGATGATCTTCTCTAACACCGTGTTAGGAATCACACGTTAAAAGGTAAGACCTCGTTAGTCCTTAGCTGGCACAAGGCGACAGCTGATTAACGGAAAAACAGATTTTTTTAAAACATACACTAGAATAGATTCACGTATTTCTCATATAATCCACTCAAATGTCACAAAAATATCCAAACACACAACACACACACAAAAATATCCAAAATGTTCACCACTCATCTGATACTGTTCTCAAATTCGTTTAAAATGTTGAAGAAACGCATAAACTACAGAAGAGACATATATTTCTCACATTATTCACGCAACTGAACTGAAAGTAAGACATTTCTGAATATTTCCTTCGATTCTGTGACATTCATCTCAAATTCGATTCAGGTATTGTAGAAACACATTGAGTAGATTCACGTATTTCTCACATGATTGACTCAAATAACTCAAATATTACAAAATTTTCCGAATTTTCATCAACACAAGCACTACAGAAAACTCTTCGAGGCGCTCTAATAGCGGTGCCTGTGCTAAAGTGGTGATTTGAATTGCCGAAGACTAAATGCATCTGGAAAAACTTTATCAGGAAGTTCATTCCACATAAACGCAGTTCTCCAAATGAAAGTGAAATTCGAGGTATACTGAGTTGAACCTCAAAACGATGAGCAGCCACAGTCCGTCGCATGTTTCTGATATGTACCGCTCTTGGTTGGAATAAAATGTACCAAGTCACTTGAACACTTCCCGTGAAAGTATCTATAGACGAGAGACAAATCTCCAGCCTTTCTTCGATGTGCTAGACACCTTTTCAACAGTCGGGCACGGTGGATTCAGACTTCACGACGGGCCACTGACAATTCCTATTTCAGTTACTCTCAGGACATGCACAATAAAATAAGATGAAAGATGAACATGGCCACAAAGTAAAACAGACCACCAAACACGGGCTGCGATTCCGATAATTGCATTTACCAGCTTTTCAGTATTTAATGATTTATCAAAGACGTTCGACTCTGTGAATTATGAAACATACAGAAACTAATCAGAGAAAGTGCATTTGAATGGTGTAATTTCTACCTACCAGGTTGAAGCCATATAGTAAAAAAAACAAAACTGTCTGAAAAAAATGTACATGAAAACTGACGTGCCTCAAGGATCAATACTGGGCCCGCTCTTCAGATTGGTGTATATTTGTGACTTTCCAAATATTGAAATATTTGGACATTCAACACCGTATGCCGATGACACCATGATAATATGACATTGCTCGGGACCTGTACGTTAAGGAGGTTGCGTTAATGGCCATGGTACGATTGCTCACGGCTGGTGTGAATCTCGAAGTAGAAATGAGTCAATTGAGGCTGAGCCTGTGGTGAGAAGCGCTTACTGAGCAACCTCTGTTTGTGTTTGAAAAAACCTGCAAAATACGAACACAGAGTCAGATGCTGAAAATGCAATACGCATATATACAGATGGCTCAAAAACCAAAGAAGACTCAGGATGTGGAGTGTACTCCGGATCACTAAGTCTAAGGATTAAGTGGGGAATGGGAAAAATACCAGCGTGGTTCAAATAGAACTGGCTGGTATCTCAACCGCCACAAAAGGAAAGGAATTTCTGGCAAAAACATAACAATCTGCACTGACAGCAGACAAGCCCTATCAGCCTTGAACAGACAAAGTGTTACCTCAGGGCTAGTACTAGAGTGCCACTAAGATTTAGCCAAAGCCTCGGTGGATAACAACATTATCCCGAGGTGGGTTGAAGGAATTGCGGAACTAGCCAAATGTTACACCTATGCTCAGGCCACAAAGAGACTGGATGAAATCAAAGGATGCAATCTTGCCAGGATCACCCTGAGCGACCCTGGTCTGTAGAAATATCTGGCGATGACCAGGAGAAATATATGCCTCAAAGTAGGATTTCTGACTGACCACTCAACTGAGGACACGCCTCCATAATATGGAGCTAGTGGACACACCTCTATGCATGATGTGTGAACAGGAAGATGAGACTGTCAGACATGCCTTATGCGAGTGCCCAAAATTATCGGCAATAAGAGAATGTGTGTTCGGCAAGTCTTGGCCTACACCTGCCGATATAAAGGAGATATCTCGCAATGACCTGTCCACCTCCCTAGAAAGGACAGGATGGACGATGACCTAGGACAGTGGTTCCTAACCTTTTCAATGTCACTACCCCTGTGAACAAGTATGGGAATTGAGTTTACCCCTAGCCAATTCAAAATAATTAAAACCACACAAATTCGAACGAAAATATGTTTATTATCTAACTAAATTCTAAGAAATTGCACGTTTAGGTAACTAGTAAAGTAAAGTAATATGTAAATCTTGGAGTTAACTAGTGTGAAGGTTGAAATTGCTTTGCATTCGCAAGTTTGACAATATTAGGTTCGGTTTCACTCAACGCGCATCTCATGTCATGCTCAACATTCAGACGGTTTCTGGCTTTTGTTTTTAATGTAACAAGAGTTGAGAAACCAGTTTCACATCTGTAAGTTGTAGCAAATGGAATCAACATTTTTAAAGCTCTGTCAGCTATAATGGGATATTCTGCAGCTGCTTTTCGCCAAAATGTGCTTAGTTTATCATTTTGAAAATCAACTTTCAATGAGTTATTCTCACGCAGCCCGAGAAACTCTACTTTCGCTGACACATCTTCGTCCTTGAAAATATCGACGCAAGTAGAAAATGGTCTTAAAATCCAGGAGTAGGACTCACGACTGTCCATGTTCGGAAAATATTGCTGCAGTGAGTCTATCACGGCAGTTAAATGTNTCGTGACAATATTAACGTGACGATATTAACAAACACTGCTTACCTTTGAATTTAAACAATTCAAAAATACGATTTCTGCAATGCGCGGCGGAACAAATAAAATGCGTGTTCTTCCTAAGCTTAGGTAAACAAAATGAACATCGCCGCCTGTCCGGCCCGCCGCTAGTCATGCTTCACCCCTCCCACACCGCAGCTCACCCGCCGCCGTCGCCGTCAGCCGCGAGCATGAGAGCGCCGTGCTACCGTTTACCGTACTATTATTTTGTTTATTGCTATTTTAATACTATTTCGTGCCATCCCGTGTTACCCCCTTAGAATCTCCGTTTTACCCCTGCGGGGGTAATTACCCCCAGGTTAGGAACCACTGACCTAGGAGGAAAACTCCTCGGGAGGTTGTACAATGGGTCACATGTGGCCTAAGTGCGTGGGCTTACACTCACCCTTTCTACTCTACAGATATAGATACAGAACTGATGTACCTCAAGGATCAATACTGTGCCCGCTCTTCTGTTTGGTGTATATTGATGACCTTCCAAATATTGAAATATCTGGACATTCCACACTGTATACCAATGACACCAAGATAATATGACACTGCTCAGATTGAAAGACCCATAATGAAGTATTTCATGATTATTTCAACGTAATTGTGAAATAATGTGACTAAAATACTCTTTTTTTCGATGTCTTGAAGACCAATGTTGTCGCTTTCAGAAGACAGATCGAAATGGAAGACAAACGTCATACAAATTTCCTGGGGTTACACATTGATTGCTGACTGAATTCATATAATCATATTGAGTATCTCAAGAGCAAATTAGCATCCGGATGTAATGCAGTTCAAATAATATCTTATAACCTCAGACAGTTCAACGCATAGATGGTTTATCATTCACTAATCGTTCAAGAGTGCGTTCATTAACACTATCATTGCCTAATGCCTAACGACATTATATAGTAAAAGTCTGAAAAAAAGATATGGAGATATGAGGTTAAGATTGAGATATGGAGCTACAAAAATACATGACATCAAAACGGGCACAACATTTGAAACATCCTTGTACAGTTTTCTGGTTTGGAGTAGTGTTCCAAGTTTTTGAAAAGCGGCTTTCGCAATGACAGCGACATGATTGTGCCAAGAGATATTGGTGTCCATTTTAACCCCCAACAGACTTATCAAAGCAGAAAGTGGAATTGTCTGACCTGACATCATTAATCTGGTTCGGAGATATTTATCTTTTTGGAGAAAACTATTTCCTGGGTTTTTGTGGCATTGAATTGAACCTACTTATTTTCACCCCAATTCGGAATTATTTGTTTTCTGAACAGGCCTCATAAACAAGACCACTGGGTCATCTGCAAAACTGATGATTCCTTCATCAATATTGTAAAAAAACGGAACAAACCCAAAACTTTACCTTGAGATACACCATAAATGATGTGTAAATAAGACATTCCTGAATATGAATTCCTGATGTCATCCGTACACTGTGATCACGCTAAGTTTTGACAACAATAAAGAAAAACATTTGAAGAGTTTTGGCTCACCTATGAAGGATTGAAACAATGTTTTAGTTGGTTTCCGGGTTTTGCCGTGGTCTTCTTCAGTACAGTTATTATAGTTGATGTTTCATCATGAAGTCAAACAAATATTTTACGATGCATTAACGACAGCAATAAAACCATTTCTCATAATCGGCCCACATTGGGAATATTTCGGCACCAGAAAACAAAGCAAACACCGACTTGTCGTTGATCATTTCGAGGAAACTATAAAAAAGCAATAACAGTTCAAAATTTACATTAGTAACCGGCCAGAAATAACGAATTACTTCTGGAAATTCTCGTAACAGCCGCTCTGTGAGATTATACAATAGTTCCGAAGTCGATTGATATGCGGCGTGCGAAGATATATTTCGGGACCTTTTCAAACTCCTTCATGCGTTACTAAGGCGGAACACGGCATATTTGAAAAGTTGAGGGTAGTCATTCTAAACAAAGCAACTGGAATTGCAGTGGAGTAGAATGTGAAATTACAACGAGAGGATACTTCGAAGTCTCGTGAGAAATTGAATTACAGGAATGTATAATTTATAACGCATTGAACACAAACGGAATCCAAAAAATATTCGATAAAGTATTTGAAATTGTAGTGACGTATTCAAATCGAACCGAAATATTTCAGATGTTTTCCAAAATTTTGTCCATTTTTATCAGTCTACTTTGAATTGTAATATCTCAGTGAATAATTATTCAACTCAGTTGAAATGGGCGTCATATGAATCAGTTCACTTTTGCGAACGTAAAACAAATTGAATAATTCCGTCAGCATAAAAAGTATGTGCTCGAGATTTGATCCTGGTCCTGATTGGTGAAGGTTGTACCGGTGGGAAAGTTATAGAAGTGGTCGATTGGCGAGGGGTATGGAGAGTATGGCGGGTGAGGCAGAAATTCAACACTTAATTCGTTCCTTTTTCAGACATGTGGACGGACGTTGTCGTGAAGCAGGACCAGACCTTTTTTTGTTGACCAGTGCCGATTTTCGAGGATTTCACCACAATAGGACACTGTTGCAGAAACTCATTCTGTATCACACCAGCCGCTCACCACCATACAGTGATCATAGTATTTCTTCGATGGGTTTTTGATGCCATAGTGAGTCATTGATGTGTTCATGACCAGTGTCATGAACGTCTCCTGTTGTCGTAGAGGATCCACTCCTCAACACACGTGAAGATCCTATCCAAAAAAAGGATCGTTTTGGTTGCGCAATAATAATGATAAATGTGTTTATTGTTATATAAACAACAATGGCAAAGTACTAAGGAAAGTAATATCGAGTAGCAAATGGCATATTTTGCTCGTCTATGATATGAAAACGATAGAATAGCACTCTTCCTCGCAACCATGTGAAAAGGCCATTGACAAGATATCTGGATACAACTGTTAAGTGTTCGGAAGTCGGTCGACCCTAATCGATCCGCTTCCTACTATAATGGTAAAAATGGTGTTTATTACGTGTTCAGGAGTAGAATGTCCTTAAACGCTACTATTCTAAATGTTGTTGTTGATTTTCACCTGAGTTCTTTTTCTTCTTGATTAACCTCTTCTTCCTGTAGAGGTTTGAAATGTTAAATCTAAAGTTCTCACAGATAGGAATATGCTGAACTGGTTTTCGGGCTTTTGATCCGTTGTTTCTGTCTATATTTAGTTATTTTTCATTTTTCAGTTATTCCACTATTTTTCTGCTTTACCATAACTGCTTGACGTTTTTCTATTATTTTGAATCTAAATCCTAGTTTTTCCATCCATTTCTGAAGAGTTTTGTCACAGCAGCTCCTGTTATGGCTAGATATATTCAATTTCTTCCTGATTTCAGTTGTAGAAATCTCATTGCCTTTGTAGCAGTGGTATATTGTTTTTTCAATGATTTCATTAGATGAACATCTAGGGAAGTTGATAATCCTGTATCACATCGCGTCTTGCGTTCATAAGGTTTGTTTTTGACTATTTCACGTACAGTTAAGAAAGAAATTTCTGAGATCTAGATTCTTATATACATTCAAACATACTTTCTGTGTTTCAATATCAAAAAGCATCCGAACCTTATTTACTGGTATCTCTTTTTCACATTGTTCAACATCGCTATTGAACACTGAAAAAAGTCTGCGTTGTTATCCAAGGACGCCACATTTTAAATAGATTATAAAAATCTCAAGTAATTATAACTGCATCGAATTTCAACACTCAAATCTCGATCAGTTCTTGAACTGAACATTGGCGACACGACGGCGGTAACTATCCACGCATTCTATTCATCACAGTAACATGACTTCAAATTTAATTTTATGACTCTTCAGTCAATCGTGAAACTTGGTTAGTAAAAATCATCCAATAGGAACCGCCAATTCTTCAGTCCACGTGGACTAATTGACAGCCGGTTCATTTTTATGTATTGGTTTTTTTGACCTTTGAGAGTACCGCGACTTCAAGAATGCATGCACAATATCGTTTACTTCGACTATATCTTACGATGATGACGATAATAAAAAATGTGAAAGTAAAGCTCAAGCCCTTGCGTTAATAGCAAAAGTCAAATCGCATTTTGTTTGTGGCCTGTAATTATCACTTCGTTTTCAATAAAAATAAATCTCAACTCATATGAACCATAAACCTGCTCGTATCCATATAGTTTAAACCATTTTCAATCGAAATTCCTAACCCAATTGAACCCTCTACCTCCGCCATAATTTAAAATTCTGATAGACGGTCGACTGCTGAAGAGATTGGAGAGGATGCAAGACCATTCCCACTCTAAATTCCGGACGTGATAAAACAGAACAAATGTCCGAAGCTTCAAAATAGATTCTTGGTCTGGAGGACCCTTTTCTCAATACGATTTATTTTTTATGGGACTTAACGAGTTTGGGGTTACAGCGTGTGAGAGAGTTGGGCGGAATTGTCTTTGAGATACATCGGCGAAGGGCTTTGAGTACTGAAAAAAAAGAGAATATTAAATGGAACGAAAGAGTTATTGAATCTCAAAGTATGTTAACATTTCAAGGTGGCCGTTTTCCATGCACCTGACTGTATATACAGAGCACTCATGTTTAGTCATGTTTATCCTAAATAATTTCATTCTGATATCATAAAAACATTGAACAGAAGAATTTCACTAGTTCGAACTTCCATTGTCTACTATATAAAATGATTTGAAATCCCTGAAACAACTAAAAAAAGAAGAAAAATTAAAAATGAATAGCTGAAAATAACAATTATATTAAGCAAAATAAACCTGAAATGAAATAATAGTGAAATAAAATACAAGTAAAAATAGAAAAACTGAATAAATAAAAATAAAGAAATAAAAAAAAAATAAAAACAAAAAGTGGAGTGATTCCAAGTCACGTTAGTTATCGACGTTTCGATTGTTAGTATCTACAATCGTCTTCGGGTGATGACTGGACTGATTCCTCCGAGAGATGACTACTTTTCCGCTTCACTAGTTCCGTGGGAGAAGACCGTTTGGCGGGAGTTGGCTATTTTTCGCTTGATGATGGGTTTGCATATGTTGCGTATTTCTACGCTGGCTTGGCTGAATACGTTATTGGACAACATGTATGCGGCTTCCTTGAATTTTCTTCTAAACCAATGTTCCTCCCTGTTCAAGATCTCAGTTTGGGACCACTCGATGTTGTGTTGATGGGTCCAAACATGGTCTGCTATTCCTGATTTGCTGGTTTCCCCTCGCTGTGTGTTTCTTGTGCTCGGCGATGCGAACATTCAATGGCCTCTTAGTTTCACCAATATGGGATTTTCCGCACTCACAGGGTATCCGGTAAATGGAATTCTTGAAATCGCAGTCCGCGTTTGGTGGCCTGGTTTACGTGAGGCTGATACGGATAGTGTTACCGGATCTGAAGCAGGTTCTGATGTTGTACTTGGAACCAATTCTTCTTATCCTCTCCGATAATCTTCTGATGTAGGGAAGTGCAAGCACTGGTTGTGACGGCTTCTCTTCCTTACGAGGCTCCTGCTGTCTTTTAGCCAAAATCTTTTCTACCATCGCTTTGGAGTAGCCATTCCGTTGAAGATCATTTTTGATGATGTCTAGTTCCTTCTCGAGACCTAATAATTCGTATTATAGAGCCTGAAAGCACGGTCTAATAGAGTCTTGATGATTCCTCTTTTAGTCGATTGATGGTGGTTGGATTCGTGGTTCAGATACTGTCCCGTAAGAGTGGGTTTTCGGTATACAGATGTTTTTAGCACAATCAACCACTTCGAGTATATTTCGTCAAATATGATCGAAGAAGTGATAATGTTGCCTACATATTGAAAAAATCAATCGAAAACATTAAATATCTTCACTTAGCTTTCTTCAGTTTTAGAAAACACCCTCTTGTCGTTTTCAAAACCTGAATTTAAGCATTAATTATTGCTGCCAATCCTTTATCCGTAGTGAGTTTTTTCATCTAATTTTCTTTCCACAAAACAGACAACTCCATTTCATTAATGCAACTTGATTTCCTGAGTTTTGGAAACAAATTAATAAAA
Source organism: Leptinotarsa decemlineata (assembly GCF_000500325.1). Classification (NCBI taxonomy): domain Eukaryota; kingdom Metazoa; phylum Arthropoda; class Insecta; order Coleoptera; family Chrysomelidae; genus Leptinotarsa; species Leptinotarsa decemlineata. Next base: position 26,450 of record NW_019290643.1, on the reverse strand, counting down.
GCATCTCAGCTTCTCGAAGTGAGCTTTTAAAAAAGCGGAAACGCTGATTTAATCAACCCGAGCAAATTGAATGCGGAACAGCATGTACCGGTGATATGAAATTAATTATTTTTTATTATTCCAGCGATACTTCTAAGTGCGCCGTAAACTTATTAGAAGCCTGTTAGCTTTTAGTCGAGATTAAAATTTATTTGCATTATGATTCACTTTGTCCTGGTCGACGCTTCTCAAAAACACAACAAAAGAATAACGAAAACACAAGGGACTTATGAAATTAGAATTGAAATTAATTCCTCGGGCCTGGGACGGTTTTTTTCTCAAGGCTGAATGTGGCGTTGTATGTTTTCAATTTGGAGTCGCAATATAAATTGTTATTTGAATAATATCGGTGCGTAGCAGTGGTGGATTTTTTGTTCGGATATAAATTCCATCAGAGGAGAAATACGATGAAATTTTGTTTTTATAAAATCAGAAGGACGAAAACATGTAGAAATCATCGAAGGGCATTTTTTTGCACAAAACTATGTTCTTAGAGACGTCTTCATTACAATTTCTCTTTATTTGATTAGATTAAATTAGATTTAGATTTTTTATTGGTCAAGTTATCACACCTCAGTGTGATAACTTGAGGTGTTAAAATTACCGAAAAACGGGTAGGTAGTAGCTTGTATATAATACAAGCACAAAATAAAGTAAATAAATATATAAATGTAAAAATGAAAATTCAAAAATGAAGATACATTGAGACAGTTTCTACATTGACGATAGTCACTCTGTAAAGCTGAAGTCAGACGCATCATTGTAAGTACAGTGACTTGTACAACGATATGTATGTTATTTCTAGTCTTTAGTTTGGTGCTCCAATACTATCCTTGTTCCTAGTATTATACGAATGGTTGTTACCGTTTGTAGTAAACTTTTGTAAATTTTCTTGAATGTGTATCAAATTGCAGTATATTACACATGATGGCAGAGTTAATATATTGAACTCAATAAACCGATTCTTACCGCTCTCCATTTGACCTACTCCAGCTAAAGCTCTGATTGCTCTTTTATTAATTTTAAATATTCTCGAAATATAAACAGATGTGCCCCAGTTCATCAATCCGTAAGTTAAGGAACTATGAAACATTGCATGATAAGCAGTATGGGCAGCTTCATTACCGACTTCATTTTTTATCTTCCTGATTGCATAGACCTTGCATGATTTTTTGCTAGTTTGACAATATGGGGTTTCCAAGTTAACTTTGAATCAATGGTTATACCAAGACATTTCACATTATTTGAGAGATTATGAGACAGCGAGAACATAACTGTTTGTGTCTTGCTTTTATTCACACATAGGCTATTCGCATTAAACCAGTCCGTAGCTGCTTGAATAACTCGCTTCTCCAATTCTGATGACTCTTCAATATTTTTTTTCCGAGTGGCGAAGGAAGTGTCATCGGCGAATAGCATTGTAAACATTGTCATTGAATTTGGCAGGTCATTAATATAAATCAAGAAAAGAAGTGGCCCAAGCACTCAACCTTGTGGAACACCATTCAATTTAGTTTTTAAGCTACTGAGTTCTTCATTATATGATACACATTTCTTTCTCTCATTTAGATATGATGCTAGCAGATTGTGTGCTATGCCTACAAATCCATAGTATCTCAGTTTTTCTAATAAAATGTCAGTAGAGACGCAGTCGAACGCCTTGCTCAGATCGAGAAATATGAAAGTGAAAGTGTTTGACAATGTTAAGGGTGAATTTTACCAGTTCGTACTTACATCGTATAATATGATTCGAAATCTATGGAAGAATAGATAAATTTGGAAAGAATAGCTGAAATATCAATTGTAATAAGTAATAAAACGTGAAAGGTAAATATAATAAAACGAATCAAATAATATAAGATGAAAGATGAACATGGCCACAAAGTAAAACAGACCACCAAACACGGGCTGCGATTCCGATAATTGCATTTACCAGCTATCCAGTATTTATTGATTTATCAAAGACGTTCGACTCTGTGAATTATTAAACACTGTTACAGAAACAATCAGAGGAAGTGCATTTGAATGGTGTAATTTCTACCTACCAGGTCGAAGCCATATAGTAAAAACAACAAAACTGTCTGAAAAAATGTACATGAAAACTGACGTGCCGCAAGGATCAATACTGGCCCCGCTCTTCAGATTGGTGTATATTTGTGACTTTCCAAATATTGGAATATCTGGACATTCAACACCGTATGCCGATGACACCATGATGATATGACATTGCTCGGGACCTGTACGTTAAGGAGGTTGCGTTAATGGCCATGGTACGATTGCTCACGGCTGATGTGAATCTCGAAGTAGAAATGAGTCAATTGAGGCTGAGCCTATGGTGAGAAGCGCTTACTGAGCAACCTCTGTTTGTGTTTGATAAAACCTGCAAAATACAAATAAAACGGAACACAGAGTCAGATGCTGAAAATGCAATACGCATATATACAGATGGCTCAAAACCAAAGAAGGCTCAGGATGTGGAGTGTACTCCGGATCACTAAGTCTAAGGATTAAGTGGGGAATAGGAAAAAATACCAGCGTGGTTCAAATAGAAGTGGCTGATATCTCAATCGCCACAAAAGAAATAACCAAGAAAGGAATGTCTTGCAAAAACATAACAATCTGCACTGACAGCAGACAAGCCCTATCAGCCTTGAACAGACAAAGTGTCACCTCAGGGCTAGTACTAGAGTGCCACTAAGATTTAGCCAAAGCCTCGGTGGATAACAACATTATCCCGAGGTGGGTTGAAGGAAATGCGGAACTCGCCAAATGTTACATCTATGCTCAGGCCACAAAGAGACTGGATGAAATCAAAGGATGCAATCTTGCCAGGATCACCCTGAGCGACCCTGGAAAGCTGGCCTGAAAAAATATCTGGCGATGACCAGGAGAAATATATGCCTAAAAGTAGGATTTCTGACTGGCCACTCAACTAAGAAAACGCCTCCATAATATGGAGCTAGTGGACACACCTCTATGCAGGATGTGTGAACAGGAAGATGAGACTATCAGGCATGTCTTATGCGAGTGCCCAAAATTATCGGCAATAAGAGAATGTGTGTTCGGCGAGTCTTGGCCTACACCTGCCGATATAAAGGAGATGTCTCCCAATGACCTGTCCACCTCCCTAGAAAGGACAGGATGGACGATGACCTAGGAGGAAAACTCCTCGGGAGGATGTACAATGGGTCACATGTGGCCTCACACACACACACACTGTTTACTGTTACACTCACCCTCCCTACTCTACAGATATAGATACAGAACTGATGTACCTCAAGGATCAATACTGTGCCCGCTCTTCAGTTTGGTGTATATTGATGACTCTCCAAATATTGAAATATCTGGACATTCCACACTGTATACCAATAACACCAAGATAATATGAAACTGCTCAGATTGAAAGACCCCAAATAAAGTATTTCATGATTATTTCAACGTAATAATTGTGAAATGATATGACTAAAATACTCTTTTTTTCAATGTCTTGAAGACCAATGTTGTCGCTTTTAGAAGATAGATTGAAATGGAAGACAAACGCCATACAAATTTCCTGGGGTTACACATTGATTGCTGACTGAATTCCTATAATCATATTGAGTCTCTCAAGAGCAAACTAGCATCTGGATGTAATGCAGTTCATATAATATCTAATAACCTCAGACGCATAGATGATTTATCATTCACTAATCGTTGAAGAGTGCTTTCATTAACACTATCATTGCCTAATTCCTAACGACATCATATAGTGAAAGTCTGAAAAAAAAGATATGGAGATATGAGGTTAAGATTGAGATATGGAGCTACAAAAATACATGACATCAAAACGGGCACAACATTTGAAACATCCTAATCGAAATGCTAATCAGTACCCTGTGTAGATAAGAAAATTTTTCAAAAAGCCTAATGCACTCAGATCTGAAACTTTTTGAAACATTCATCTTAAACTTCTGATAAAAACTTCATATGAATATTTTACTCATTGTCTCATTGAAGATGATTCAAAAATCAGCCGTGTGTCAAACACAAATTAGTCACTGAATTATACGTTTACCGACCCCGATACACAGGACAACTCAACAGTCATCACGCCCAAAGCAATTTAAGGGTTTCGGCACCTTTATGTTGTTTGCGATTCTCTTAACACAATCACATATTTAAGGTTTTCAGCGTTTATTGTTCTTAATCTTGACTTTGGTAGCTCTACTAATGACTGTATCGGTATAATATATCTCAACGGATAGAAGCAATAATGCTGAAAGTGTGTCTTGAGTAAATACCCAAAGAATGGATTGAGACTGTTACTTCTACTTGGGAACTTGGGATGGGATAAGGGATTGTTGTCGAAGGCATTATATTTGATATATCTGTTTCAACAATTTTGAATGGATTATTATTCTTTTTGGGTTAACGATGAATGAAACTGTTTTGAACATTTGTGCCATTTTGTTATTGTGAATGCGCTGACCCACTACTTTATGAAAATTAATAACAACTCTTTTAAATTATTTATGTATATACACGGGCAAGTCCAATTCAGATATAAGTAATACAGTACTGTGTAGTACTTAATGCAATACAGTGGATTAAAGAAACTGTATTATAAGAATAATACAATTTCAAAGTGAGATAACAAGTAGATTATTTAAGAAAATGTATGTGAAATGTATAACAATATGAAGTAATATAATTCTTACAGACAAGTACTAGACACAATAGACACAATACAACAACACAAGTAGAGAGTATTAGATGGCTAGGTGAAGAATATGGTTTTCAAAGCGGGAAACTGATATAATGAAGATTTGAAAGTTATTTATAGATTTGGCCAATCGAAAAGTTCTGGGAATGAAGCTGTTGTATAGTCTGTCCATTCCCAATTAGAACGGCAATAAAAATAAGAGCACTACGAGGGGTGTTCATAATCACTGCCCGGCAAATGGGAAATGTATATACTACCAGTGCTTTCATGTTCAAAGCGTCCCTGGTACAGTCATAAACATTTCTTGCCTGTAGCCCCTAGTCGCCCAGATAGTAAACGTGCTATCGAATGTAGTTGAGGAATAAAGGCTCGGCTAGTTGGACCTGCTGAATACTAATTTTTTGTCCGTTTCACAATATTTCTTTATCAGTGCCGTGTGTTCGTGGGGCTAGGTGAGGTAGTGAGTGGTTTTGCAAACCGATTTTTGAAAACTTTTCCTAGAGATCAATTATCCTAACACCAAACTGATATTTTTGCACTCGACGCGCGTTTCGCTAACAAGGTTAGCATCTTCAGGAGAAGCAAATTGATACCGAATCTAAAGACAAGGGTTAGCTGTTTATATACCTAAAGATTTTGGTCCGATATGGACTTTGCTTGTTGAATGATGATTGCCCTAATTGATTTTTCGGTAATCAACTAGTGGAACCACTACCTGCAAATTAATTTATCAAAAATTGATTAGAAAGTGGGTAGTGCAGGTAGTGGACTGAGGAGTTCTGATAAAAAAATCGTATATTACATCTCAGTTTATGAATCCTTAATCATTTTTCACGATGCTCGTACATCATAACACTTGATTAAATTATGATCCTAATGATAGGAGAATCCAAAGTCTGTTTTAATCAGTAGAACTGACTTTTTTCTAAGAGTATGTTACATCTCAAAACAATATATATAAATCAAAACTCCCCGTAAACATCTCGACAGATATTTTCAAAGTCTCAGTACGGGTGCATGGATGAAATTTGAAGTTAGTACCCTTCTCTATATTATTTCACTGTAATTGTCTTCTCTTTGTCACTTAGGAACAGTGGCCTTCAGTAACGTCACCAGAGATTTGACAGGAAGTCACGTTATTAGATTCGTCATTATATATTCACTGTAATGATAATAAAATAAAATTCATTCACGAAATATATAAGTAGAGTTTGAATATAATATAACTATTGCTAACAGTAAATGGTAGTACCTAAATAAATACGAAGCGCCCAAAAGAAGGTTTCCCTTGTTCATGGGTGGAAGTTCTTGAGTAGTTTATAGAATTATAGGTCATAGAATATTACAAAAAGATAGATATAGATAACAAAAAACATAACATAGATATTACAAAGAAGAAAATATATAGATATAAGTATGTTCATGTACAATACAGATACAACTTTGCATATAAACGAGTAGGCATTTTTTTCCTGTCAATTGATCGGTTTATATTTTCTCTTGGATAGCTATAAAGCCAATTTTTCATATTTTTTTAACAGCAAGCCAAATGATCGTATTCTCCGGAGATCATCTGGTATATCAGCGTATAAGACTGGACGAAGGTAAGTAAACAAACTTTGACATTTTCGTGTATTAATTCTTGGAATTGTTGTTGTTTTGGCTTCGAAACGTTTTTCATGTTTGTGCTGTATAGGCTCGTATTTATGCTTGTTTTTAGGATGGTGGAGGACTAGTGATTGGTAGTAAAGTTGACGGGAATCCAGAGCTTTTGCTTCTGTGAATATTGTTTCCGTTGGGTATCTATAGTTTTTGCGAAGTATGATCTTCAAGTTCCATGTTTGTGATGTCTCTAACGGTTTCAAGTTGGTGTCCTTTATACCGTATGTGAGAATTTTGTCCTATTCAAGAGCTTTCAAGTACTCCTCCCGGACTAACAACACTCGACGAGATTCGTCAACGCCAAAACGACCATCCAACAAAACCCACATGCTTCTTCCGAACGTCCTACACCGGATGTCTCTTTATTGCCGAAACGTTGGAAAAAATGCGTCGAGAATTATTTTTCAGGCGGATGCCCGCCGTTTATCTTTGGTCATTATTCATTGTTTTGCTTTTCGCAAATAAATAAAAATTCAGCGAGAAGTTTTCTGAGAGCACGATGAAGTATATGGAGTCGAAATTATTATGGATCCATGGCATAAATGTTAGAGGGACCACCGGGGGTGTCCGATGACGAAGAAGATATACAGGGTCGTTAAAATGTCTGGTGACAGTGATTTCAAGCAAGGATGCGTTTTGCAAGACTTCATTGAAGGAGACACTTTGCAGAGTTTAATAGAATAGATCAGATAAGCATCAACGAGGTGTCTCATTTGATATTCTGACTCAACTTTTCGATATGGATGGAAGCAATACAACGATTATAGCGACCACACAATTTTCCGATGCCATTTTTATAGTAAGATTTGTCTTTAGCCTCAAAGTAAGCCTCAGTTTCGAAGATTACCTCTCAAAATCTGACAACAGGAATAAGTCGCTGTAGAATATGGTGGATGCGGCAGCAAATCGAAGCCCAATTCATACAATTTTGATATAGTTTTCATTGATTCGTATGGTGCATCGTCATGATGGAACAACACTTTCTTTTTTTTGGAATGCGGCAATTTTTTTGCGATTTCGGTCTTTCAAACGCGTCAATAACGCTGTTGATGTTTTTTTTTCCATTTCCAAAATAGTCGATGAATATTATGTCATGAGTATCACAAAATACTGATACAATAACCTTACCAACCGACTGCTGTGCCTCTGAACGCTTTGAAATCAGTTCACTACATGCAGTCAACTCAGATTACGATCGTTTTGATTCTGATGTGAAATGATGAAGTCATGTTCCATTAATTGTCACACAACGACGCATAAATTTGGGTTGATTTTCCTGATGCAAAGTCCAAATAATGTTTATCACGCCAAAACTTGTCTTCAACAGTATTATTTTCGCAAAAAAGTAATGATTTATCAACACGCAAAATACATTTTCATCCCTTTCATTCAAACCAACAAAAGTTGCTTCACTGAAAATATTCCATCTCACAAACTGATAGTCCGATAGCTGTGAAATTTGTGGACGTGTTTTTTAAAGGTTGGGGTTTGATACCAGTAATGCCATCTGTGTGTTATCCTATGAAAGGACCTGCGGCGGCCATGTTTTGTGACCTAATCAAGACATTTGATTGTGTAAACCACATGCTACTTCTTCGCAAGCTAGAAGTTTACGGATTTAGAGGATCTGCATCACTTTGGTTTGGGACGTAACTTTCTCATCGGCGGCAGAATGTTCTATTAGAATAAATTTCATCATAGTAACATTTCATTGGCAGTGGGGTCCCACAAGATTCCGTTTTGGGACCAGTGTTGTTTCTCATTTATGTCAATGACTTAGTCCATGTTGACATAAGTGGTGAATTTACATGTTTCGCTAACGACACCATTACAATACCGCAATACCGCCTCAAATTTGCTAGATCAAATCATCGTCAACATAAGAAGGGTGAAAGAGTAATCTTTCATCATTCAACATCGACAAAACAAATGTGATCACGTTTAAATGTAACATAGGGGAAGTACTCTTGGAAAATGTAGAAACTGAAAATTTGGAGAAAAACAAATTTTTAGAGCTCTTCATTTATTAAAATCTAAAGTTTGATTCTCGTGTCGACAAGTTATGTAAAAGACTAGCAGCAGGATGTCATGCAGTGTGAATTGTTGCAAGAGAATCAGATGCTTCTATTACAAGATCAGATTATTTTGCACAAATTGAGTCCTATTTACGTTATGGAATTTGTTTCTGAGGAAATTGTGCACGATTTCGTTTCAATATGGTATTCTCTCTACAAAAAAGATCCATCAGATATTTATGCAAGGCTAGCTACAGGGATTCATTGGAAGGCTGTTTTACAGATTCTGTAGAACAGTCGGGTATGAATCGTTAGAGCTGTCGCTGAAGGCTGTTCAACTGCTTACGGGGCATGGCAATTTTCCGGGATACCTGGCTAGATTTAACCTGGGTCCTGAGTTGCCGTGCCCCTGTGGCTATGGAGAGCCTGAAACGGCAGAGCACGTGATAGTAGGACGCATGGACGTGGACAAGATTGAATGGAGGGAGTGGAAGGAGAACATGGAGCGTGCGAATGGAGAACTGACACTAAGGGATATGAATGAGAAACGAAATGAATGGATTAGGTTAGTTGATGAGTGGGAGGAGAATGTGGTGAAGGATGAGAGGAACGAATAAATTGTGAGCTGTTGGCCTACGAGGCTTCGGTAGTGGACCAAATGAAATTGATACGATACTAAGAGGTGGTGGTAGCAGAATCAAGTAGTAGCAGACTCAGTTCAGGCAGAACAGTGGATTGGTTTGTGTAGTATGGTTTTTGTAATTATTATTAAGTTATATATTCAAGGATAATAAAAAAGAAATGGGACTTCCGCTCCGCTAGTTTCGTCCCCTCGTGTATACGACGTGTTACGCGTCACTCATATGAGTTGAGGGGAGAGTTCGGAAGAATAGTGGTTCCCCTAACAGTGGTGGAGTCTGTCCTGAGTCTGCGACTGAAAACACCTGCACCAGAACCAGAAGGTGTTTTTGATCCATCTGTGAACCAACAATACTATATAATACAGCAAAGTAATGCATGTAGCAGACCCTGACCGTAACAACAGAAGAAGAATTGAAGATAGGTTGAAGATTAGAACTGAAGGAACTTCATCTTCAAAAAAATTTGTGAAAAGGTACAATTCTAGAGAAATGTTAAATAAACAAGGGTTACACTAAATTCCTGTCTAACCCAGAACAAGCATTTAGAAGAAACTAAAGAAGGCGGAGATATACACATACATATTTTACCTGGTGACCAGTGAAAAAACAAAGTATAGCTTTTATTGGAACAATGGAAGCAATCGGAACCACACCATCAGCAACATTAGAGACACTCCACAAACCAAGGGTATCATCAAGAGTGAGTTTGAAATTTCATGAATGGAATAATGGGGAAATAAGCGGTCACAGTATAGATATTTGAGGGATACCTTGCTCGATAATTTGTGGTCATCAACAACAACCCGTTCCACCTTGCAGATATGACTCAATCATTTTGTGAGTAGATCATATCATGGCATATTGTTTCAATATCTGTAGCATCGCTATTTCATAAAACACTGCTACCTGTCATATTAATGACTTGACTAGCTTTTATTGGAACAATGGAAGCAATCGGAACCACACCATCAGCAGCACTAGAGACACTCCACAAACCNTTTATATTACTCCCATAAACTACGCAGTAATAGAATAGATCAGATAAGCATCAACGAGGTGTCTCATTTGATACTCTGACTCAACTTTCCGATATGGATGGAAGCAATATAACGATTATAGCGGTCACACAATTTTTCGATGCCATTTTTATAGTAAGATTTGTCTTTAGCCTCAAACTAAGCCTCAGTTTCTAAGATTACCTCTCGAGATCTGACAAAAGAAAAAAGTCGCTGTAGAATATGGTGGATGCGGCAGCAAATCGAAGCCCAATTCATACAATTCTGATATAGTTTTCATTGATTCGTATGGTGCATCGTCATGATGAAACAACATTTTCTTTTTCTTGGAATGCGGCAATTTTTTTGCGATTTCGGTCTTTCAAACGCGTCAATAACGCTGTTGATGTTTTTTTTTTCATTTCCAAAATACTCGATGAATATTATATCATGAGTATCACAAAATACTGATACAATAACCTTACCAACCGACTGCTGTGCCTCTGAACGCTTTGAAATCAGTTCACTACATGCAGTCAACTCAGATTACGATCGTTTTGATTGTGATATGAAATGATGAAGTCATGTTCCATTAATTGTCACACAACGACGCATAAATTTGGGTTGATTTTCCTGATGCAAAGTCCAAATAATGTTTATCAAGCCAAAACGTGTCTTCAACAGTATTATTTTCGCAAAAAAGTAATGATTTATCAACACGCACAATACATTGTCATACCTTTCATTCAAACCAACAAAAGTTGCTTCACTGAAAATATTCCATCTCACAAACTGATAGTCCGATAGCTGTGAAATTTGTAGACGTGTTTTTTAAAGGTTGGGGGTTGATACCAGTAATGCCATCTGTGTGTTATCCTACGAAAGGACCTGCGGCGGCCATGTTTTGTGACCTAACCAAGGCATTTGATTGTGTAAACCACATGCTACTTCTTCGCAAGATAGAAGTTTACGGATTTAGAGGATCTGCATTACTTTGGTTTGAGACGTATCTTTCTCATCGGCGGCAGAATGTTCTATTAGATTAAATTTCATCATAGTAATATTTCATTGGCAGTGGGGTCCCACAAGATTCCGTTTTGGGACCAGTGTTTTTTCTCATTTATGTCTATGACTTAGTCCATGTTGACATAAGTGGTGAATTTACATGTTTCGCTAACAACACCATATACAATACCGCAATAGGAAGGGTGAAAGAGTAATGTGATTCCAATCTTTCATCATTCAACATCGACAAAACAAATGTTATTACGTTCAAATGTAACATAGGGGAAGTACTCTTGGAAAATGTTGAAACTGAAAATTTGGAGAAAAACAAATTTTTAGAGCTCTTCATTTATTAAAATCTAAAGTTTGATTCTCGTGTCGACAAGTTATGTAAAAGACTAGCAGCAGGATGTCATGCAGTATGAATTGTTGCAAGAGAATCAGATGCTACTATTACAAGATCAGTTTATTTTGCACAAATTGAGTCCTATTTACGTTATGGAATTTGTTTCTGAGGAAATTGTGCACGATTTCGTTTCAATATGGTATTCTCTCTACAAAAAAGATCCATCAGATATTTATGCAAGGCTAGCTACAGGGATTCATTCTGATCTGAGTATGTCTTTTTTTTTGAAACAATGTGTCTCATCCACAAATGATATAAAAATCAATTTAATACCACCTCAACTCATAGTAGGTACACATCAGTCTCACTTCATTTCCTTTCCTTCAACACCTACTCTAGCCCTCACACAAAATTCTATTATTTTCAATAACAAGAAGTTATTTAATAACCTTCCCATTAATTTAAGGCAAATATATAATGAAAAGAAATACGGAAAGAAAGGGAAAGAATTTTTTGTTGGAAAGCCCTATTATAGTGTGGTTAAATTCTACTAAGGCTCTATCGAGAAATTGGCATGTAGCTTTGTGTAAACAAGTTATTGAAACCTACACGAAATGACTTTTAATGATCATTACGTAGCATTATATATTTACATTTACTCAATATTCATATATTCATGTACTCATATTTGTATCTATTCAGGTGGGCTTAATGTTGTTCTGTCCATATACTCTGCTCTTGTCTCTAAGCATTATAGCTTTTATTCGTTAATTTAATGTCCAATAATACATATTTTACTTCACTAGACTCTGTCAATAAGATAATCAGATCTTGGGAAATGAAGCTTATTTTGATCTGATTTGAATTGATTTGAATTTTTCAACCCATTTAATGTATCAAAACTGAGATACTGTGAAAAATAGTCAACAGCTTGTGTCCCATATCGACATATAAATAATCTAATATAATTTCATAAATCAAAACTACAATGGTATTGCAGAAATTCCTATGGCATCACTGATTGAAAGTCGCTCTAAAATATCTAAGCAACATTATATCTAAGCCAAAAGCCAACATTATATAAGCGTTCATCTGTGAAGGGAAATTTCCAACTGTACGAAAAATGTCCCGATCGCGACTGCGATATTCATGAAGACTTGAAAGATACACTACATGTTTGTGGTATGTTTTTTGACCTCACGCGAGCATTCGAAGCAATAAACCAAATTAAATGTAAATTATATGTAATTATATGAAATAGGTGTACCATGAAGGATTCATTCATACATGACTGAGAGAATGATTAGAGTAGAAATAAATGTGACACATCCAACATACAGACCGAAATCGGCACGCCACAGGGACGAATACTGGGGCCCCTTCTTTCCCTTCCTTATGTAAATAACCTGCCTGTTTCATTTTTCATGCTAGGCCAAGTTCAATGCAATGTATGATGAAAGAATTTTCTGTTGAATTCATCAACAAGCTTGGTGAATTCAATGACTCAAATCTGAATATAGATTTAGTTCCCTTGACAACCCCACCTATATACACAAGACTACTCAGCAAACTTTTTGAAGAACACGTAAATTTTTTTCACAATAACTTCAGTGGAAGGTTCTATGCGTAACTCCAACCGAGGGCTTAGGCTAGATTTGTATCATTCTCTCGCACATTCATCTTTGTGCAACTCACATCTGAAGTGCCACTGAAGAAAATATCGTGAATTTCTGCTGACAAATTCATAATTGATGGTGTTTCCCAATTATCTTCCAACCGCGTGACGGTCGGATACCATTTCCATTCACTCATTCATATTCATAAATTCAAAGATTTCTGTTGCACTATCTTGTGATCTTCATGGAACGTAAACATATAAATATTTTTCGGGAATGTGGAATATAATGCGAATGCACTCTGCTATAAATCCACTTGTCAGATTTTATCTTTTTCCGGTTGTTGCAAAACTTTTTGGGCACGAAAGTTTCGGTAGATGTTGTAGATGGCATGTTGGATAGATATTTACAGCTATTAAATACTCGAGACATCATCAGTAGTTGATATAGTGAGGCAGATTATTTCCAGAAATGATGAATAGGAAGTTTGACTTGAAAAAGTCTTGAGGTTTTCCTCAAAACACATGTAAAATTAGTAGTTGATATACATACACTTTTGAAAAGAATTTGATATTTCTTGAATTTTCTCGGGTTTTTCATCCTTCCATAACCTGAATAATAAATTCAAAGAAGTAGGTATACAGGGTGAGTCAACAAAATTTCCTCGGTCCATACTATCAGGGGAAACAATTTTTTGAACTGCTTAATTTTTTTGCAGTCATATCGATGAATACTATCCTTCAAAATTATTATCTCGCATACTGGGTGATTCAGCCGTGCGTGGCCAACCAAAGTTATATTTNAAATTTTATGTACCCCCTTTAAGGGGCTGTATCTTAACAAGGGATGCTCCAATGAAGTTTCTTTATATGAAACATCCTATCTTTTTTTTCGATGAGGAATCACCTCCTTGAATGTTTTATACTTATTCAGTTACACCCTGTATACTTCCTTGGTAAAAGGTGAAAACATTTGATTCATTTCATTTCTTTGCTTGATCACCAGTTGATTTCCAATAATGATTCTTCAAACCCGATCCTGTTATGTGCCTTCTGTTACTATATTCATGATATTTGTTTTGTCTTACAAATTACACTATAATCACACCGTCTCTTTTTTCCGGTATTCTCGGATTTTATTCATCTGAGAAGAAATTCCGTCATGTTCTGATCATTTGTTGTTCACATTCACTCTTGAGATTGTTGAAAAAATACAAAAAACATCAAGAAAACTTGTGACATTACTGAAGCAACTTTCACGAGAGTGGAATTGAAATTATTCCGTTTCTTTGATAATCACCTGTAGAGCCTAAAATTTCAAGTCCACACTCGCCTCTTGTATTTTTTATTACATACGAAGTAAGGACAAGGAAGCACTTTTTTCTTCGAGTATTTCAAATATGTTGAGTGCACTTCAGGAGAACAATAAATATTTCATATTCCCTCAACACAGGCTCATATTTCTACCCGAAATGCGATATCTTTACGACCAATTACCAACACTTTTTATTATGAAAACTCTTGTTTGAGAACCCTATTCGAGGAATTTTAGTGGAAGCAATTAATTTTTCGAAACCGCCTGCTCTTTTCGTTGGACTAACAGGGTACATGAGTATCGTAAACATACATTATGGTCAACTCGTAAATCATCTAAACCGAAACTTTTATGTAGCTTCGGCGTAGAGCAGTATAAACTGTCTCCAAGGATATATTCAGAACATGAACGCAGCGTTTCAATTTTTGTTTTCAAACTAATAATTTTTGAAAATGGAAAATGGTATTCTTTCAAACATTTGCAATGCTGATTTCCAGTTTTGGTGTCTTCAATGTCCGCATCATCAACTGATTTAATGATACTATAAACAAGACAAAGCAAATTCCTTCTCAAGATCAATACCGCAAGTCTTCTGAATTTATAATTCGTGGAATATTGATCAGAAGATCAGAAGACGTTTTGCTTTGACTAGGCTCTATAAAAAAGAGAGAAATAATGTTGATGCACTGACAACTCCATTTGACATTAATATTTTAACAATTTCTTTTTCACATACAAATCAGGTATTGTGTTCTGCCAATAGTATTTCAATTTAATTTTACAACACACCCTGAATAACACTAATGTAGATGTTAGTAAACGAGATATTGCTTTATGTTGAAAAAGTCCATCTAGAATTCTTCATTATCCAGTAATGAAAATGTTCAACTACTACTCACATGAAAAGTCATGTTCCACTTCGACACTGAATTTTATTTTTATTCTCATGATTAATCATCAACTTGGTTATGAACCACCTCTTGTGGTGAACTATAAAGTAATTATTGGCTTAGACAGGTTTGTCCGTTTTCATGAATCTTCTTCAAAATGTATTATCTTAATGAACGCCATTTGAATCAATGCACTTTGGCCAATGTGACACAAGTCAATCAATTCTGTCAGCATGAAAATAGTGTGTTCGGGATTCGATGAAGTCGATGACGGCCGTTTTTGCTTGGTTGTGATCAGCGAAAGTTCTACCAATGGTTAGGTTAGGTCAGGTTAGGTTAGGTTCAAAGTGAGTGGGTTTATACGATCCTCCACCATAATAAACACCCGCAAGTGTTTATTATGGCTCACACCTATTTTCACTAGGCCAAACAAACCCAGCTCTTAACTAAGCCGATTAGTTTGTAAAGTGAGTGGTCTTTCAGGTCAGATGTTGAGAGCACTTCTCTGTTTAACTCAGAAAACCTGATTCGGTCCCCAGCGGGGTAGACACAAAGTATGTGCTCTGCTGTATCATCATTTTTCGAACTGAGGCGATACACACTTTCTTCCGACAGCCCGAGTCTCTGCATATCATGATTCAAATGACAGTGACCTGTAAGAAGGCCTGTTAGACATCGTAGTTCATCCCTACTGTAGTCCAACAACTGTTTGGTATCAAGCTTCGAAGGGCAAATAAACGCCTTGGACTGAGCCAATCCTGGATTACCAGAAGTGGTCCATGAATCTTTTTGCCATCCAGGTGTTCAATCTTTGTTTGGCAAAGCCTAAAGTGGTGCCAATGACAGGTTCTGGTCCGATGAAGCTGTTATCAGCACCCTCCTTTGCAAGAGAGTCAGCAGCCTCATTGTCTTCCAGGCCAGTATGGCCAGGAATCCAGACCAGAGACAATCTGTTAAGTCTTCCTATCGAGGAGTCGTTTTCAGCAATTTTCTACCAATTTAGACGTTGCTCGGTGGGAGCCAAGAGCTTCCAACGCCGCTTGACTGTCAGTGTGAATGAGGCAGAGTTGATTGCGATCGAAAAAGTGGTTAGTATATGGAGTATAGAAGAGAGCATGACTGTGACTAGTGACTCTATCATGGCTGTGGAGAGAATCAAAGCAGGGCCAGTGAGGAATAAAAAGGTAGCGAATATTCAACAGATGACTGAGGAAAAGAGTGAAAGGGGGCACATACCCAGATAGTCCGGCGGAGGGGACATCGGGAAGAGAATACAGGTAGAGAGAAAGACAATCAAGAGAAAAATCATAGGAGAATGGCAACGAGTCTGAGAGAGTGGTATGACTGGAAGGCTGTTTTACAGATTCTGTAGAACAGTCGGGTATGAATCGTTAGAGCTGTCGCTGAAGGCTGTTCAACTGCTTACGGGGCATGGCAATTTCCGGGATACCTGGCTAGATTTAACCTGGGTCCTGAGTTGCCGTGCCCCTTTGGCTATGGAGAGCCTGAAACGGCAGAGCACGTGATAGAGGGACGCATGAACGTGGACAAGATTGAATGGAGGGAGTGGAAGGAGAACGTGGAGCGTGCGAATGGAGAACTGACACTAAAGAATATGAATGGGAAACGGAATGAATGGATCAGGTAAGTTGATGAGTGGGAGGAGAATGTGGTGAAGGATGAGAGAAACGAATGAATTGTGAGCTGTTGGCTTACGAGGCATCGGTACTGGACCAAATAAAATTGATACGTGGCAGACTCAGTTCAGGTTTATGTAGAAAACTCCGTCGAAATAATTGTATGGGGCTATATTGGACGGGTGAAATTCATTTGTACTAAGAATTTGTACTGCCGTTTGTTGAGTTTTTTATGGACAATGAGGATTGTGATAAGAAAAATGAGTTTATTTTTTGTAATTATTATTGAATTATATATTGTAATTTAAAGATAATAAAGAAGAAATGGGTCTTCTGCTCCGCTAGTTTCGTCCCCTCGTGTATGTGACGTGTTACGCGTCGCTCACATGAGGTGGGGGGAGAGTTTCGAGGAGTAGGGATTCCCCTGACAGTGGTGGAGTTAGAGAGCGAGAAGATGTCAGTTGTCAGGCCTTCGGGCTTGGCCAACGCAGGCAAAGGCGTTATTCATGTCCGAGAATATTTTTATTGACTTGTGTATGAGGTTGGATTCTTCCAATCTCTCTGCATACAATTCAGTGGCGTAAATTTTCGCTTGAAATATAGTCGCATAGGTTCCAAGGCAGGTTGATATCTCTGTATTGTAGCAGACCCTGACCGTAATAACAGAAGAAGAATTGAAGATGGGTTGAATATTAGAACTGAAGGAACTTCATCCTCAAAAAAATTTGTGAAGAGGTACAATTCTAGAGAAATGTTAAATAAACGAGGGTTACACTAAATTCCAGTCTGACCCAGAACAAGCATTTAGAAGAAACTAAAGAAGACGGAGATATACAAATACATATTTTACCTGGTGACCAGAGAGAAAACAAAGTATAGCTTCCATTGGAACAATGGAAGCAATCAGAATCACACCATCAGCAGCACTAGAGACACTCCACAAATCAAGAGTAGCATAAAGAGTGGCCTTGAAAATTCATGAATAGAATAATGAGAAAATAAGCGGTCTTGGTATAGATCTTTGAGGGACACGATAATTTGTGGGCACCAACAACAACTCGTTCCACCTTGCAGATATGACTCAATCATTTTGTGAGTAGATCATATCATGGCATATTGTTTCAATTTCTATAGCATCGCTATTTCATAAAACACTGCTACCTGTCATATTAATGACTTGACTAGCTTCTATTGGAACAATAGAAGCAATCGGAACCACACCATCAGCAACATTAGAGACACTCCACAAACCAAGGCTAGCATTATGAGTGGGTTTGAAAATTCATGAATAGAATAATGAGGAAATAAGCGGTCACAGTATAGATCTTTGAGGGATACCTTGCTCGATAATTTGTGGTCACCAACAACAACTCGTTCCACCTTGCAGATATGACTCAATCATTTCGTGAGTAGATCATATATCATATTGTTTCAATTTCTATAGCATCGCTTTTTCATAAAACACTGCTACCTGTCATATTAATGACTTGACTAGCTTTTATTGGAACAATGGAAGCAATCGGAACCACACCATCAGCAGCACTAGAGACACTCCACAAACCGAGGGTAGCATGAAGAGTGGTCTTGAAAATTCATGAATAGAATAATGAGGAAATAAGCGGTGACAGTATAGATCTTCGAGGGACACCTTGCTCGATAGTTTGTGGTCACCAACAACAACTCGTTCCTCCTTGCAGATATGATTCAATCATTCTGTGAGTAGATCATATCATGGCATATTGTTCAAATTGCTATAGCATCGTTATTTCATGAAACACTGCTAGCTGTCATAATAATGACTTGTCTAGCACAAAGGAAGCAATCGGAACCACACCATCAGCAACATTAGAGACACTCAAAAAACCAAAGGTAGCATAAAGAGTGGGTTTGAAAATTCATGAATAGAATAATGAGAAAATAAGCGGTCACAGTATAGATCTTCGAGGGATACCTTGCTCGATAATTTGTGGTCACCAACAACAACTCGCTCCACCTTGCAGATATGATTCAATCAACTTGTGAGTAGATCATATCACGACATATTGTTTCAATTTCTGTAGCATCACTATTTCAGATAACATTGCTACCTGTCATTTGCCAGTCACGATAATAATCCGTACTTCAAAGTGGCTCATTGTTTCTACCTATTTTGGGGGCATATGCTGATAAACTTCCAGTTCTCATCAATAAGGAAGGTCTGGCATTCCCGGGCTCTTGCTCTACTCTGAAAACTATCTCGGGCGTATTTTCCCCGTAGCCGTCAAGTTCGCGTCAATGTCCTGATCTCCTTGCCATAACACTTCGCTGAGAAGAGAGTATCGTAATGGACCAGTTGTGGCGTCACAGGCGGTCATTTGAGGCAAATATTAAACGCTCTCCATTATCCAGTTGGCCCGTGGCATTTGGCCATTCTCCGCAATATTATCTGCTTTATAGTTACCATAAACTCCCAACTATGCAGACACCACTGTCGTTATTATTTGAATATCCAGCTCGGCAAATATCCGTATGATGATTGTTGTAGTCGGTATTGTTTTCTTGTAAGTTTTTGGTTCCTTGGAAAGTGTAGTCGGTTCGTGAACAGCTAAAAAGTGTTCTGAAAACTGAATATATCATGAAATATCAATAACTCGATATAACCAGAACTGTGCTTTATCGTTTATTCATTTATATGGATTAGCCTTTTCGATCGTCTTTTGATTCGCTATTCAACACTTATTTATTTATTTATCTAAACTACACCAGCCATTCTGTAATAGCAGTATGATTTTTAAAAACCTACAAAAAAACAAAATACTTACTGTATTCTACTGAATACAGTTAGTAAAAACACGTATGAAGAAGCCATTTTATGGCTAAAGACGTGTCACGTTTTTGTAAAACTGTGTGGTGATCATATCAGAAATTACAAAGAGGTTTGAATGTGCTACCATGCTGAATTTGAATTTTGCTTTTCTTAATGGTACTAATATTTTAAAAATGTCAATTGAAGAATTGCAAAAGCATGGAGCAGATCTGGCTGGAAAATAGCAAGATTTGAGTACCGTTCAATTCCGCCAGGAACTCTACGTTTTCAAAGAGCAAGCTCGACTTTCATTTGGTGATATAGAAAAAGCTAACGGTTTCTATCTCTTGCAATGCGCATGTTATGCGGAATGCTTTTTCTAATATTATTGCCCACTCTACGCTTCCTGCTACATCCGCAAGCTGTTAGTTTTAACAAAATAAAACTAATTGAAAATTATTTGCGATCTTCTATGAGCCAGAACCGCTTATCGAGTCTCACAATATTCGCTCCTGGTGGATAATCTGCTTGATGCCCCCAACAGAAGAAAAGTTGATCTGCAAGCTTATGCAGATGACCTTGTCATCCTGGCAAGGTCCACGTCGAGAAGGGTAGCTTGTAATATCCTCCAAAGCGCGTTGGACGTTGTTCACAGTTGGTGTCTGAGGGAGCAGATGTCTGTCAACCCCAGCAAAACTGTGTTAATCCCCTTCACCAAGAGTAGAAAATTGGACGATCTAACGCCACTTTCCATCAATGGTGTGGTCATTCCATTTGGAACGGAGGTGAAATATCTTGGCATTGTCCTTGATAAAAGACTCACCTGGAACGCTCACTTGGAAAAAGTTTTACACAAAGCCAGACTGTCTCTATGGACATGTCGAAGGATTTGTGGTAAAACTTGGGGTTAAGGTCCAAAACAAATCCATTGGATTTATGTGATGATTGTCAGACCAATGATCACGTATGGTGCAATTGCTTGGTGGCCGAAGGCTTTACAGAAAACTGCCCAGAGAGCGAAGCTCTCTGGCTTACAGAGACAGGCTTGTCTGGCTATCAGTGGTGCCATCAGTACCACACCGTCAGCGGCCATGGAGATCCTTCTAGATCTACCTCTTCTCCACATTTTTCTGGAAAGAGAGGCTAGATGGACTGCATACAGACTTGTGCACATTGCCAATTGCACAAATCAATTCAATGCAGAGTGCAACAGACTGTTGGTTGATATTGGATGTCATAGCATTCTGGAAATGACCTCTGACTGTATGCCTCCAACTGTCAACTACGAACTGCCTTATAAAGTACTATTCCCGAAGGACTGGATCCTGCGGGAGAAGGAAATATTAAGAGCAGATAGTTGTTGGTTCACAGATGGATCAAAAACATCTTTCGGTTCTTGTGCAGGTGATTTCAGTCGCAGACCCACGACAGAGTTATCTACCTGCCTAGGAACTCATGCGACTGTATTTCAAGCAGAAATTTACGCTATTGGATTGTGTGCGGAGAGATTTAATAAATCCAACCTCACTCAAAAGTCAATAAAAGTATTCTCGGACAGTCGAGCTCCTACCGAGCAACATCTAAATTGGTAGCAAACTGCCAAAAAAGCATCTCGACGATAGGAAGACTAAACAGATTGTCTGTGGTCTGGATTCCTGGCCATACTGACCTGGAAGGCAATGAAGCTGCTGACTTTCTTGCAAAGGAGGGTGCTGCAAGCGGCTTCATTGAACCAGAACCTGTCATTGGCATCTCTTTGGGCTTTGCCAAACAAACACTCAACACCCGGATGGCAAGAAGAGTTATGGACTTCTGGCAGAATCTTCCAGGATTGGCTTACTCCGAAGCGTTTATTCACCCTCCGAAGCTTGATTCCAAACAGTTGTTGGACTACAGTAAGAATGAACTACGATGTCTAACAGGTCTTCTTTCAGGTCACTGTCATTTGAATCATCACATGCAGGGACTTGGACTGTTGGAAGACAGTGTGTGTCACCTCTGTCTGGAAAATGATGAAACTGCAGAGCATATACTTTGTGCTTGCCCCGCTGGGGACCGAATCAGGTTCTTTGAGTTCGGCAGATCCGTACTCTCACTATCTGACCTGAAAGACCACTCACCATACCAACTAATCGGCTTCGTTAAGAAGCTGGTTTTATTTATTTGGCCGAGTGTGAATAGGTGTGAGCCACAATAAACCCTTATGGGTTGCGGTGTAGGGTCGAATAGACCCACTCACTCACCTACCTACCTACCTCATAATCTTATCGAATAGAAAATCGATTTGCAGACGTGTTAGGTTATGACAAGGCCATACATTTATTTGCTGAACAAAAAGTTCGAAGAGTATAATCCTATCCTCAGTATAAAATGTATGTCCTACACGTTCATCTCTATACAGTGTATAAAAGCCAAATGGAATAAATTTATTATTTCGGTTACTCTACATATTTAAAAAAATCCTGAAACACGTCGAATGTAAATTATAATTTGACATTCTACAATGTAAAAATGACACCTGTACCTTCACTCCCCTTCCAGTGACACGTACAACCCCCAGTTTTTTGAATGGGAAGTATAAGTTTGTGATATATCGTTTGAAAGGTCTCTTCATTCTCTATTCAAATATTTTAGCGCTTTCAAGTAGAATTCGAAAAATAACTATGGATGTAAATGAAGTAGATATCCAGAATATTCACAGCGAACATCTTGACAAAATCCTAATCTCAAATAAAACTGTCTTCTAACATTATTTAACATAATTGCAAGCGTTATTCGTTCTGTCAAGTCATTCAAATCTGAAGTTTCAGTTTTGTACACAATGCTTTTTACATATCCCCATAAAAAAAATTTAATGATGAAAGATCAGGTGATCGCGCTGATCATCCAATCGATCCTCGCCTTCCTATCCACCGATTGGGAAATGTTGTATCGAGGTATTGACGGACATAAACTTAGTAATGTGGTGGTGTTCCATTCCGCTGAAACCATGTCGAATTCTCTGGAACTTGAGGGTTTCTTGGATAAGGATATGAATTTGCTAAACTTGGTATTACATCATTTTGGAGTAATGCCAAATAATCATCGCCATTCAAGCTCCTCTCTATAAAAAAGGGACCAATGATATGGTTTCCTACAATCCCTGTCCAAACATTAACCTTTTAAGAGTATTGCGTGTGCTCTCTCATCCAGTGAGAATTTTCCGTTGACCAGTAGCGGCAACTTTGCCGATTAGCATAACCATTGAAAGACAAAATACATTCATCAGAAAACATAACGTGTACTCGCTTCGGCGGTACACATACTGAAATTGGAATGATACAGAGAATATTAGCATGGCCCCTGCGCAAGGATGACATGCAAAATGGTAAAGCGTTCCACATTTTTACTGGGGTTCCGTTAGCCAAACCCTTTCACTCCTGTATCGAGCTTCGGTGAGGACCAACATCGACTATGGATCCATAGTATATGCGTCAGCAAGCAAAGCTGTAGACTATGTTCACAGCACAGCAATAAGACTAACTCTTGGAGCATACACCCTATGAAAGCCTATACTGTGGATCGGGTGAACCATCATTACATATGAGAAGAAAATACCTGAGTCTGACTTACGCATCTTCAGTTTCATCCAATAATGGTCACCCGACATACGACTATACGTTTTCCAATCGTTTTAGCCGGCTTTTTGAGGAGGAAATAAGAATAACGTTGCCTTTCTGCCAAAGGATGAATCAATACATTCCAGAATTAAATATAGCCTTCCATAAAACTCTCCCCTTCAATTACTCCGAGCCTCTGCCTTGGCTCCTGGTTCTACCCCGTTGCAATACATATCTCTTCAATTCCAACAAAGCCGAAACGCTTCCCAGATTGCTGCTCAGTCACTTCCACTCATCTTTGAGTGAATATGATGGCTTCACTTACATCTACACGGACGCTTCAGAGTCGAAGCAAGGAACTACAGCAGCTTTCTCGACAGCCAACACATCCAAGGCATTAAAATTGTCTCCGATAAGCAGTATTCATAGTGCAGTATTTACAATCGATAAAATTTGCTAAGGACGAAGGGATCAACAAAACACTTATCTTAGCTGATTCATTAGAAGCAATATATTTTCAGTTAATGAGGCCTCCAACTTATTGGAATTTATGTGAGTCTCCTCGCACATTGGCATCATCGGCAATGAGAGGGTACACAGAATTGCCTGTGAAGCAGTGTATGATGAAACACTGCAAGAGCAAGAGAGTTTGTCCCATACTGATCTCAAACATCAAATGAAACACAGCATTCTCAACTTTTGGTATTCCAAATGGAACATCTCAAGAATGAAGTTGAGAGAAATCAAAACCAATACTACACAATGGAACAGAATCCCTGCACAAAGGAGACACCAGATTGTTATAACACGTTTACGTATGGAACATACTCGATACACACATGAACATTTGCTGAACGGAGACGAAGAAAAGATATGCCCTGTGTTCGGTATCAATGTCAGTCAAACACATCATAAGTGAAATGTCCCAGTGTTGTACCACAACGACAAAAGTTCACCATCTGTTCAGAATTGAAGACAGTTCTTGGAGAGCAATGCAACTTTGGAAATGTCGTAGGGTTCTTAGCAGAAATAGGAATTCCTCACATAATATAATTTTTATTTTTATTTTTAATGTCACACATGTCCTCAATGTTGTAAATAGTATCAATTTCATGAAATGTTAATGTTTTGTTGCTGATGACCCTCGGGGTTGATGCAACTTATATTTTTTCAAATAAAAAAAATACATAACGTCTTCTAATTGGATGATATTGTTATTCAACATGCCCATAATTTACTCGCAAAAATAAGTTCTTTTTATTAAAATCGTCTTCCTTGAGCTCCTGAGTAGGTATCATTTTACAGGAATTTATTTTATTCTCTTTTAATATGTTTACTTACGATGTATGTCTAACATTGAATGTAGTGGATGTCTGTCAACTCGATGTATGTGGGTTTTCCTCAAATTCAAGCATAACATCTAATTCGAGTTCATCACTCACTTCATTGCCAGCTCATTTTTTGTCTGCCCCACATGACCAAGCTCTATATTGTTTATTATTCCTTGAGATATGGACGGTAAATTAGGAAATTTCTCATGAAATAGGTGAGCTACTTCATGTTGTGTTCGGGTTTATCTCCGAAATCAATCATTTGTAAAACTGTTATTTTATGCATTTCCGTCATTTGTCAGGCTTGAAGGTAACAAACTTTAAACCTAAATTGAAATACTGACAACTGATGTTGTAACATACAAAACAAGTTGACAAGGCGTTTTGAACTAACATTGCCATGGAAATTATTCACAGTTTTTTAAAGGATACCATCTAAAAAGAAAATTGTTATAGTTTCTCCTTACTTTCTCATCATCAATACCTCATCATGAAATAAGTTTTCAGTATATTGCAATAAGAAATAACATTTTTGAATAGAGAATGAAGAGAACTTTGAAACAATATATCATAAGCCTATACTTCCTATTTGAAAAATTGGGGGTTGCATCTGTCATTCGACGGAGGTTGAAGGTAGGGATAGCATTACTTTGTTGAAGTATATCAAATTATAATTCGAATTTGACGTTTTTTGGGATTTTGTTAAAATATGTAGCGTAACCGAAATTATGAATTTATTCCATTTGGCTTTCACACACTCTATGTGTTAACACACTATTTTCGGAAGGCCTATGTCCAAATTAGTGGACATCTGATAGCTGCAATCATGCAATAATGGTTGAAATAAATATAAGTGGGGGGCAGCTTATTTCAGTTTTTCCCCGCCTAGAAAAAACTGAAGATTCGTGGCTGGAGAACTATATCCAACAGACATTTCTTTTTTTCTCAGACGAAATTCTTGGAAAAACTTTCTCTCCATCCATTAGCAAGATTGGGTGATTATCTGCAAATTAGTTACGAAGTATTACTCCTCACCGGTGCAGGACAAATCTAAACAATGTAGCTGTCTACGACTAAGTACCAGACTACGCTACTTATACGAAACCTTCTTAGGCTCAAGTCGTTCAAACTCCATCGAATTAGAGTGGAGTAGTAACAGTTTTATCTTCTGAATAATGTCTCAAATGGAGAAAAAGCATCTCGTCATCTCGTGATGCGAAGTTTTGAAAATGAAGCATATCAGTCTGATATTTGTATCTATTAAAGATACATAAGCAAAGAGAATACAAGTTTTCGGAAAAAATTCGAAACATCCACCGTATCTACATGGTATGCTTGCCAGAAAACAACTAGTTTCCCAAATAATACAACAAAGGGTATCACCTTTCATTTCATTCGGAATATTCATTTTCTTCAGTCTCAAGACTGATTTGATTTTGGTACCATTTATATTCTGTCATTACTTCTTTGTGTAGTGCCAAGCATTTTTTCAGGTCGACACAGTGGCCTGAATCTCTTTCCTGATAACCGCTGCGACGGTAGTCTTGACTGAAGTACGCTTTCAATTTATATTCAAATTCTGAAAAATTGAGCAGTCACAAACATCCTTCACTTGAATAATAACTACGGGACATATTTCGTTTCAGAAGCAGCCTGCTACTCGAAGCTATGAATGCATAATATGTTAATCTTTCACATCAAACTGTTGAATATCCCAGATCCATTAATCAAAAATTCAATGTAGTTATTTGCATAGATCGTTTGTATTCTTACGCGACACGAGATGGCTGGAGGCGTGAATTTTGAAGAAATAACCTGGCTACTTGATTTTTCATTCAAGCAAACTTTGAGAAATTAGATAATTCGACTCATC